>PVJX010034398.1:0-18965 GCA_004027295.1 Dolichotis patagonum | reverse complement strand
TTAAATCTTGTTACCCCATTAACAATATCCTCTGCCTTTTTTGGACAATTTCTCCCCTTTCACTCCTATAGGGTACACTGCTTATTTTGGGTCCTACTGCCTCCCTATATAGAGCATCTCAATGGACCCTCTCTCCTGATCTACTTGGCCTGTGTTTCTCACTGTTAGTATTTTGAGGCCCCCTATATTAGAGATTACAGCCAATCTTCTCTGCCTCATTTCTGCTATTCTATTTTTCTGCCATTGGTTGTCTATTTTTCTCTTCCACTCCACTGTCTGCCCCATTCACTGAGGCCTCTCTGCCACTGTTCCTGAAATGCTCGTATTCTTTTTTTCTATCTCTAAAATGTCCTTCAGTATGTTTTGGAGGGTTGGACTGGTGGTCACAAATTCTCCTAGTTCCTCTTTGTCATGGAAGCATCTTTCTTCTCCATTAATTTCTAGAGAGGGTTTTGCAGAATACATCAATCTGGGCTGTAGATCGTTCTCCTTCAGGGCTTGAATTATTTCACTCCAAGCTCTTCTTGACTTGATAGTCTGTGTCGAGAAATCTGCTGTGATTTTGATGGGTTTTCCTTTATAGGTGATGTTTCTTTTCTCTGATGGCTTTTAATATTCTATTCTGTTCTGATATTGAATTTCTGGGATCTTGATTATTATGTGTCTGGGTGTAGCTCTGTTTTGGTTGTAGATAGCTAGAGTTCTGTATGTTTCATACATCTGCATATCATTTCCTTTTTCTATGTTTGGGAAGTTTTTCTTAATAATTTCTGTGAATAGCCTTTGCAGCTCTTCTGTTTTGACTCCTGCTTCTTCATTCACATGCTTTATTCTTAAGTTATAGATCCTCTGGTCATCTAGCCTTTGTATTGTTACTGCCTGCTGCCTTGTTATTTTTAAGAGATCTTCCCTTTCATGATCACACATTGCAAGCCTGTGTTCAATTTTTGATAGTCTATCTTTAGTTTCTTTCAAGCAGTTTTGCCAACTTGCTATGGAGTCTTTAGTTTCCTGGTAATCTCTTTGAATCTGCTTCATGAATTCTAGGTTTGCTTTATATTCTTCATTGAATATTTCTCTCCTTCTTTTGTGTTCCTCCATTCTTCTGTCTGTGTCTTCTTGAGAGATGCCCAGCCTTTCTTTTATTAATCTACTTATCTCTTGTTTAACTTGAATTAATATTTCAGTTTTGATCTCATTTATGAGGTCCCAAAGATATCTCTTTATGTCCACTGATGCTGTGTTTGATGTTGCATGTTTGCTGCCCTCAATCTCTTTTATATTTACCTCTCCTGGATCAATATTCTCAGGTTTGGGGGCTGGGTTTTTTTTCTTATTTCTCTCTCTCGTCATGGTTTTGGTTCCTTCTATAGAAGTGTATAGTGCAATTCTCAGCCCCTTTTCTTGTTGGCTAGGGTTCTTCTGGAGCATGCAGGCTAGGTACTTCTACCCTCTGCAGTCTGCTATCAGAGCGTGAAGTGCAAGCAAGGGCAGTATATGCTGGCTCCTCCCCTCCGGGCCAGTCAACCTTCATGGACCTTCACTGTGTCACTGTGCGCCGTGCTCAGGGAATTAATTGATTTTTGATGACTGGGTCCCAGCCAGGGTTGCAGCCCAGTCGAAGCAGATCCCACCAATCCGCTCTGCAAGGGGAGCAACCAACTGAAGCTGCTTCCTTACGGAGGTAGGGCTGTCCTGCCCAACTCCAACATGTCATCCAGCTGGTTGCCCCTTTCCCGCAGGAGGGTCTTATTCCCATCACTCACTGCACGTTGATGCTGGTCCCTGAGAGCTGCTGGGCTCTCTGGCCTCTGACCTCAGTGCAGCTGCAGTGCGAATTCATGGTGCCTCTGGGTGGGTCATGTGCAGGGCCAGTTCCGGGTGATTCGCATGCCAGGCTGTTCAGCTCCACGCTTGGGGCTGCTCAAGTCAGTCGCATTGGCATGGGTTCGGTTGCTCAAACTGATCTTGGGCACAAATTCAGGCACCTTGGAGAGAGTGCCATGTTCGCTGATCTTAGCTTCAACCTCATATTCGAGTAGTTTCTTTGACTTCAGTTTCTTCCTAGGTTGAGAGAATCCATCTCCCTCTGTTTGGGTCTATCCAGGGTGTTCTATTCTGGCATTTGAGCTGTCTCTCTCAGAGAGGCTCCATATCCTGCTACCTATAGATCTACCATCTTTTCTCCAGTCCGACATCCTTTCCTCTTGATACGCTCTCTTCCACCCTACTTTTGAGAGCCCTGGAAAGGTATGTAATTTGAAAAAGCACCATATGTGGATCACTGAAGTGATACACAACTTCAGTATGAAATTTTAGAGAACTAACAATACATACTTGGGTTCATTTAGCATAGGAAAGGAAGTGCTACAATAAATAGAAAAATCTTTTGTTTATATCTTTAAAAAGTTCCACAAAAACTCTAAGTGCTAGTTGGTTAGGGGTCCTAATCTGAAGTCAAAAGGTGGCCATGTACCCATGGCTTACTTTTGGCCTTTTTTTTCCCCCAGAGAAAATGTAAGTTCCTCTTTACTGATTGCATGATAGACTGGGTAGCTGTTTTCAAATTGGTGTCTTTCTGCCTTGGAAACTTGGATAAACTGTATTTGCAGCCTTTCTTGCCCTAATCTGGCAGGAGGAAGGTGCACAGGAGTTCTATGCACCATCTCAAGGTCTGCTCTACATGCTTCGTCTTCTTCCCTATCTACTTTACGAGCATAGAACATTCCACAAAGGACTCTCATGTTTCCTGTAGTACAGAAGAGCTGCAAGAGGGACATGAACCGGGTTCCTGAATCGCTTCTTGGTGGCTGCCCTCCAAACCTGTTCATTGGTCTTTGCACCTCACCCAGTAGTAGAATTCTATTGTGTGATGTCATGAAAATTTTTGAGATGTTTGTGGTAGCAGGTAGTGTACCCTGAAATAATATAACCCACAAAAACTTAGAACTGTGTACCCACATACACTTAGAACACTAAGAACACTTAGAACTGTGACTAAAGCATGGCAGTTGTGCAGTAACACATTATTCTTTTTGTCTTCAATATAATGGAATTAAATATCTGAAAATCATTGACATCAGCTTAATCAATATTTCAGAACTAGTAATAAGCTATCAGCCAGGCTTGGCTAGAATGGTCTTGAATGCTGAGGCTCTACATCCAGAAAGGGGGGACTCAGTGTATGATTTACTTGGATAAAGAAGTCTTTCTGTAGCTACACCAACTGAATGGAAGGACTCATGAAATGCTCTGTGAATTATTCTACTGTAGATTAACTATGAGTTTATTTATGTATTCACTTCATGGTGTCTTAACACCCTTGTTTCAAGTTTAGGACATTTTTTTCTGCATTGGAAAAGACAAATTTAATGATTACCTTTCATTCCCAAATTTACTTTGCTTATTGTAAAAGTGCTGAAGTAGGCTGAATAGTTAAAACACAATTTTTATTGCTGATGTTATGGTTATTTTAGAACTCTAGGTTCAGGAATTTATTGATTCTTTTCTAAGAATTCCAAGACACAATGTTCCTTTTCTGTTTTTCAGAGACAGTTTTTAAAAATTGATCTTAGGTGACTGTACAAATACAAATTCTCCAAGAAAAGGCTAAGAAAGATGTGAAGACATATCTAAGTTCAGAATAATCAGACTTTCTACCTGTTTCCATGTGTATATTAACTTGCCTTAACCAAATGCCACAATTATGCAAATGGATTTATTATATAATATGTATTACATATTATAATATATAATAACATATAGCATATATAATAACATATAGTATATTTTATAACTCTATCCATAATTAACCTGAGCACACATACATTCTCATGCATACTCACACAAATGTGTCAAGAAATATTCTGACTGAAAGAATTTTAATAACCTGGTAAAGGGAAGAAAGTAATATCTGCTAAGATTAATATTATTTCTTTTCTTCTTATCATATATGTCTATTTAAATAGGAGTAGAGTTCCTTAGCTTATTTAAAGTGAATGATTTGTAATAATAATATAGACTGCAAAAGACATTTATGGCAGTATACAATTTGACCAAATTTAGAGATATTTTTCAGGGATCTGAAAAGCATATTTTGATTTCATAATTTACCCTTTTTTCCACTATGTGCTATATGTTTTATACATATAATACAGTACCTTTTACCAAATATATTATCATTAATTCCTGATTTACATGTAATTCATGACTTTCAAATCTCCTATGCTCTATCCAAATTATTGGTTTTTGTACTTTTTTGTGTTACTAATAATATTTATAATATGAAAGAAGTAAATTTTAAATTAGTACAAATATAGTTATGGATAGTAAGTTGAAGATTACTGAATAAAAAGACCCAGTAGGAATTGATTGTACTGGATATTTATTATGATTTCCTCAAGATTATTTCTTGAAAATCCTATTCAAATATATTTCAAGCACTTTATTTTTTGAGGTACTTTCTCTGTTCAAGTACTTTTTAAAATTGGAATCTGAAACATTCATGATGGAAGGATTAAAGCTTCTGTAACACCAAATATAGTGTACTTTAGAACTTCAAAATAGCTTATAATATGCATTTCTTTTATGATGTACATACTGTATGCTGTTATACAGTCACGTTCATTGTATACCAGAAGGCACATAAACTTGGTTTATAATCTTAAATATTTCTGCTTCCCATTATTCTTGCAAATAGTGATTTTAGGAAATACTTATTTGGTTATTCACATGGAACATTCTTCCAAAAGTGGTCTGCAAACATTCAGAGAACATGGACTGGTCACTTTTTCCACTGTGGAACTGCAGTATGACCTTAGCGTGACCTGTCTAAGGGAATGCAGAACCAGGAGTAGATGCGGTTCCAAGTGGGAAAATTAAACTAGAATTTCGTGGACAGGGGAAGGGATCTGACCCACCCCAGATGGAAGGTTAGCCTCTAATAGGAGAGTGAGACCCTCACCCACAGATGAAGGTAGAAATCTGTGATTTTGGGGAAGCATATTAAAGAAAAATCATAAAAATCATTAACAATCTGAAGAGAAGGAGCGTTGGCCTCGTGTGTGTGTGTGTGTGTGTGTGCGTGTGTGCACATGTGTGTGCATGTGTGTATGTTGAGTACTCTCCCAAGTGTTCTCTGACCTTGGCACCATTTATTGAGAGCAGTTGACAGACACATTTTGGGCTCACATTCCCCTAATCTGCCTTCCAAATTCCTTCTTGCATTTGCCTTGATTGTTGTATCCTGTGCATTTCAACTTGGCATTTCAGCATTTGTCATTGATCCTATTTTAAAAATCAAACTTGGTGTTGTTTTGGCTTAGGTACTTTAAAAACAAAAGCTGAAAAGCAAGGAACTGTTTAGGAGGTCTTGGAAGGAAAAGAAGTGGAAACCAGCCGTTTCCTGTTAGTAAGAGCTGACTCTGGAGCCCGGATTTCTGTTTTCTGTCCGCTGGACTCTGATGTCTGAGCAAAAATTCTACCTATTGACTTAAGATAAGAATAAATGCAAACTCTTTCCGAATTAAAGTTCTTTGGGAAAAACACAGAGTTGGAAAAGGAGGAACTTATTTCACACCTGTAATGAGATTTGCGTTGCACAGAGGCCCGCTCCTAGCAAATCTCACGATGCCGCTCCCAGCCTCAGGCCCTGCTTCACTCTTCCTCAGAGAGGGCCGCACCTGACGTCACTATTTGCTTTCTTCTTCAAAATCTGTTGGCCCATGGGAATTGGGAAGCAATTAGCCTGATTAGCTGATTAATGTAAAAGAGTGGAAGAAAAATAATGGATAAGTGTATTAGCTTTTCCACATGATATATATGTACCTACATTTATAGCAGCAGAATTTGCAATAGCTAAATTGTGGAAACAGCCCAAATGCCCATCAACCAATGAATGGGTAAAAATGAGTGTGTGCAAACCCACTCAATGACCTTATCTTTGATAAAGGGGCCAAACATGTTTACTGGAAGAATGACAGTCTCTTCAACAAATGGTGCTGGAAAAATTTGCTGTCCATATGCAGAAGACTAAAACTAGACCCATGTCTATCACCATACACTAAACTAAAATCTAAATGGATCAAAGATCTAAATATTAAAACAGAAATCTAAAACTGCTGGAAGACAAAGTAGGTAAAAACCTCAAAGATATCAGGGTAGGTAGAGAATTCATGAACAAGAATCAAACTACATGGGAAATACTTCCCAGAATCCATAACTGGGACCATATCTTATTAAGAGTTTCTGCATGTTGAAAGAGGTTTCCAGCAGAGTGAAAAGAAAACCCACAAATTGGGAAAAAAATCTTCATGGACAGTTCCTCAGACAAAGGACTTCCGTCTAGAACTTATAAAGAAGTAAAAAAAAAAACCAGACCCTCGAAATTCAAAGACCCAATCCAAAAATGGGCATCTGAAATGAATACACAGTTCTCAGATGAAGAAATACAAATGACAAATAAATACATGAAAAAATGTTCATCATTAGTCATGAGAGAAATGCAAATTAAAACCACACTGAGATTCTATCTCACTCCAGAAAGAATGGCCAGGATAGAAAAGACTACCAACAACAAGTGTTGGAGAGGCTGTGGGGAAAAAGGAACTCTTCTGCACTGTTGGTGGGAGTGTAGACTGGTGCAACCACTGTGGAGGTCAGTCTGGAGATTCCTCAGAAAGCTGGGTTAGGAAGTCCCATTGACCCAGCTATTCCGCTTCTAGGCATATTCCCAGAAGAACTGAAAACATCATACCACAGTGATATATGTGCACCCATGTTTATAGCAGCACAATTTGTAATAGCCAGATCTTGGAAACAACCTAAGTGCCCATCAACTGAGGAATGGATAAGAAAGTTGTGGCATTTTTATACAATGGAGTACTACTCAGCTATAAAGAATGACCACATTGAGATATTTATAAATAAATGGACATGACTTGAGACCATACTCATAAGCAAAATAAACCAGACTCACATGTATAAATACCGTATAGTCTCCCTAGTATGAGAGTTGGTAAGAGCATATAAGATTTTATAGTAATCATGATTTCCCATTTCATTGCTTTGAAGCCTTTCAATGTTTTCATTCATCAGTTGGAATGGTTTTAATCTGTTTTGTTTGACTTTATTATGCGTGATGGTATGAATAGTGGTTTTGAAGAAAACAAAACATTATGGCAACCATTGCTGATTTAATATCATCTTCCTTAGAAGTCCTACCATGCTTCTACTCTGCTATTACCATTGGTTCTATCATCTTGTGTCTTATGGGGATTTTAATATATGTGATAGTATAAACAAATCTTTTTATTCAAAATGAGATATTAGTAGCCATTGATCATAGTTATTCAGTTCAGAATGTCCTGTAATTCTTTCATTCTCTTGAACAGTTTTATACTATTGTGTTATGTTTGATATTATTGTATCTGAAACTATGCTTAAATATAGCAGAGAAAGAGATATTTTGACAGCTACTGTTAATGTCCAGTTGTCTTGTTGTAAAGTGTTGTGTTGCTTATGTTGTTCTGTCCTGATCTTCTTGGTTCTGCCCTCTTTTGTTTTATTCTCTTTAAAATAAAAAAAGTAATAAGAACTGTAGGAGTAATAAAATCCAAAATGCATAATTGCTACTGTAAAAGAGAGAGCAAAAGAAAGTGCTCTAAAGGATATAACTGCATGTATGTTTAAGTGTGGAAGATAGATGACTATACTACTGTTTTTGTTAGATTGTTGAGCAGAACTGTTAATAGTCTCACTGTTTGAATGTCTACTTTGTATGCTTTAATTTTGTAACTTGAACAACTATTTCCAAGATGACAGTATGTAATTTATCAACTAGTGATTTCTTAGTGTTTTTTTTTTTTTGTTGTTGTTGTTCTTTTCTTTTTTTCCTTTGGAATTCTGTATTGTTGCTACCCTTTTTTCTGTTTTGTTTGTTTGTTTGTTTGTTTTCTTTCCAAATAAATTTTAAAACAAAATGTGTGTGTGTGTGTGTGTGTGTGTGTTTATACCATAGACTACTTATTACTCTGCCATAAAGAAGATAAACCTGAGACATTTCTGGCTCAATGGATGCACCTTGAAACAATACTTTTAAGTGAAATAAATTGGAGAACGTGTTTAAATATTACATTGTTTCATGTGAGAAACCCAAAGGACCAAAAGACATAATAAATATTGAGAATATAATGACAATGCTCAAATGGGAAGGGGAACAAGGAAAAGGGAGGGGAAAGAAAGGAAGGGAAGAGAAAAAGAAAACAGAAGAAAAATGGAAACAAAGCTTTTGTGAATGGGGGGAGAGAGGTTGAAGGCAAGGGGTTGTTGAAAAAGAAGAATCAAGATATATCATGTATAGGCCCAAATTCCCTATGAGGAAGGTGATCATTATGTATATATAAAATGTACCAATAAAGTTAATGCTGTAATAGATTTAAATTTAAGTAAGCCTTACTGATGACTTTATTCTTTTTTTTTTTTTTTTTTTTTGGTACCAGGGATCGAACTCACGACCTCACGCTTGCCAGGCAGGCACTTAAGCCACTGAGCTAAATCCCCAGCCCCAGACTTTATTCTAATTATAGAAAGTTTTGATTCTTTCACAGAACTTTTCTGAGAGCTTCTGTTCAGAGTGCACCTTGCACAGACAACAGCCCCATCTGCCTGTGTGCAAATGAATGGAGACCTATTTGTTGTAGGGTGCTCACCTGTGTACACTTTCTATGCAGTATGAAGAGTAGATCCAGTGTCTGTGTACGCTGTGAATTTTAACTGGTACCTGCCCCAGGTACTGTTGGTTCACCAGATCAGACAAATACTAATAATACTAATACTAATAATTTGTAGGAAATAAATTGTGATGTTCTTGATTAGTCTTTTCATTAAGCAACTATTCTATGGTCATCATCAAAGGCAGGAAGGCATTAGTGGAGAGTTAAATCGTATTATCCTCAGTTGGTTTCCTATAACTTTCATTTTAGGAGATGATGATTGTACTAAGCAGATAAGGATAGCAAGAAAAAGCTAGGTCAGAAAGGGAAGGCTGGACATTTAGAACAGGAGTCTTACAGTGTGATAGAAACCCGGCACTCAAGATGCACAATTCTTTTTTCTGTATTTTGCTGATACAAGGCTGTCTGCGAACATCTTTTGTTAGATCTTATTTTCATATCTATTTTCTCCTAATCATAGCTAATATATTTTCAGTTTTTTTAGTGTACAAAGTAAGTTGATCTACTGAAGGTGACCTGACTATTTACAGTGAATCCAAAGAATCTGTTAAAGATAGAATCATAAAAACTGACTTGAAAGCAACCATTTTGTCAAAATACCAATGTGGTGGTAAAATATGAAATGGTTAAATTTCTCAACTACTGTTCTGTCAGTGAGAGAAGTAGGCATCCTTAATTGCATTTCCGTTCAATTCTATAATACTCTGTCATTTAGAGTTAATAAAACATTTCATTTTGCTTGCTAACAATCCTCTCTGCTTCTTTGTACTTCATCCTTCCTCTAGTGCTGGTTTGCCAAGGCAGGAGAGGAAAATGATCTGTCCCCATGGCCCCAGGGCCCAGCAGGTCAGCTCTATTCTATCTGGCTGACTGCAGCTCTTGCTCCTGGATGGTCCCATTGCTGATAGTGCTGGTGAAATAGTCATTCTTTTGCATCCATCCCAGCTCCCATGTGCACTGCCGACCACGGCCCAAATCTGAATGCAGGGCTTTCCAATGCTGACACTTGCTCCTGATTCCTCACAGTGGCCTCTTGATGCCTACCTCCTTTAATAAGGAATGTGTGTCTTAGGTTCACTATTTTTACTTGCTTACTTCCCACAGCACGTAGAACACCTATGATGTCTTGCATCTGGAGTAAACCCACCAAGGAAACAGCCTATTCTTGGCAGCAGTATGGCAAAGTGGTTACTATGTGCCATCTTTGCCTGTATCAGAATATCCCTGCGCATCCTTGAAACGTGCATATGATGGGGGGAGGCAGGCTTCTGCTTTCTACTTCTGAGCTACCAATTCTCTCTGATTCTCTAGACCAGCCGTGTCAGGTACTTTGGTTATTAGGAGCTCGGCCATTTTCAGACAAGAGATGAATAACAGGACTTGTTTTAGTTGAAAGAAGAGACACTGGGGATTCTCCTTTTTTGTTGGAAGACTAGAGTAGGATCAACTCAACTGTTTTGCCACAGAGAGGATGAGGAGGAATGGTTGTTCGCCACAAGCTCTACAGTGCTCCTATTTGCATCTGTGTATGGCAGAGGTCCTTCTATTCTTTTTTAAATTTTATTTTAAAGAGAATAAAACAAAAGAGGGCAGAAGAGAGCAGATCACAACAGGACAACATAGACAACACAGTACTTTACATTAAGACAACCGGACATTAACAGTAGCGATCACAATATCTCTTTCTCTGCTAGAGTTGAGCAGAGTTTCAAATACAATAATATCAAACATAACAAAATAGTATAAAACCATTCAAAGAGTGAAAGAATTATAGGGCATTCTGAACCGAATAACAGAGAATGATCAATGGGTACTATAATATCTCATTTTTGATAAAAATTTTTTTATACTATCACACAAATTCAAATCCCAATAAGACACAATGTGATAGATAGAACCAATGGTAGTAGAAGAATAGAAGCATGGTAGGACTTCTAAGAAGAATGATATTAAATCAGCAATAGCTGTTATAATGTTTTGTTTCCTTCAAAACAGCTGTTCATACCATCACTCATGATATAGTCTAACAAAACAGAATAAAACCATTCCAACTGATGAATGAAAACATTGAAAGGTTTCAAAGCTATGAGATGGGGACTCATGCTTACCATAAAATCTTATATACTCTTATCAACTCTCATACTAGGGAGACTATACGGTATTTACACATGTGAGTCTGGTTTATTTCGCTTATGAGTATGGCCTCAAGTTGTGTCCATTTATTTATAAATATCTCAATGTGATCGTTCTTTATAGCTGAGTAGTACTCCATTGTATAAAAATGCCACAACTTTTTTATCCATTCCTCAGTTGATGGGCATTTAGGTTGTTTCCAAGATCTGGCTATTACAAATTGTGCTGCTATAAACATGGGTGCACATATATCACTGTGGTATGATGTTTTCAAATCTTCTGGGAATATGCCTAGAAGTGGGATAGCTGGGTCAAATGGGACCTCCAAACCTAGCTTTTTGAGGAATCTCCAGACTGACCTCCACAGTGGTTGCACCAGTCTACACTCCCACCAACAGTGCAGAAGAGTTCCTTTTTCCCCACAGCCTCTCCAACACTTGTTGTTGGTAGTATTTTCTATCCTGGCCAGTCTTTTTGGAGTGAGATGGAATCTCAGTGTGGTTTTAATTTGCATTTCTCTAATGACTAATGATGATGAACATTTTTTCATGTATTTATTTGCCATTCGTATTTGTTCATCTGAGAACTGTGTATTCATTTCAGATGCCCATTTTTGGATTGGGTCTTTGAATTTCGAGAGTCTGATTTTTTTTAATTCTTTATAAGTTCTAGACAGAAGTCCTTTGTCTGAGGAACTGTCCATGAAGATTTTTTCCCAATTTGTGGGGTTTCTTTTCACTCTGCTGGAAATCTCTTTTGACCTGCAGAAACTCTTTAATAAGATGTGGTCTCAGTTATTGATTCTGGGAAGTATTTCCCGTGTAGTTTGGTTCTTCGTCATGAATTCTCTTCCTACCCTTATATCTTTGAGATTTTGATGTACTTTGTCTTCCAGCAGTTTTAGTGTTTCTGTTTTAATATTTAGATCCTTGATCCATTTAGATTTTAGTTTAGTGTATGGTGATAGACATGGATCTAGTTTTGGTCTTCTGCATATGGATAGCCAAGTTTTCCAGCACCATTTGTTAAAAAGACTGTCATTCTTCCAGTGAACATGTTTGGCCCCTTTATCAAAGATAAGGTGGTTGAGTGAGTTTGTGGTTGTGATTGTGTCTTCCAATCTATTCCACTGATCTTCAGGTCTGTTTTTATTTCAGTACCATGTTGATTTTATTACTGTAGCTTTGTAGTATAATTTCAAGTCAGGGATTGTGATGCCTCCTGCCTTGCCTTTGTTGCTTAGAATTGCCTTTGCTATTCTGTCTCTTCTAGTTCCAGATGAATTTTAGGAGTGATTTCTCTAGATCTATGAGGTATGTCAGTGGTATTTTATTGGGGTTTCATTGAATCTGTATAGTAATTTTGGGAGAATGGCCATTTTCACAATGTTTGTTCTTCCTATCCATGAACAGGGCATGTCTTTCGATTTTCTGAGGTCCTTTTTGACTTCTTTTTTCAGGTTATTATAATTTTCACTGTATAGCTCTTTTACTTCTTTCATGAGATTAATTCCTAAGTATTTCATTTTTTTTGATGCTACTGTAAAGGGTATGGTTTCTCTTATTTCTCTCTCAGTACTTGTTGTTAGTGTATAGAAATGCTATTGTTTTTTGAGTATTGACTTTGTATCCAGCTACGTTGCTGAATTTATTTATTATATCTAGGAGTCTTTCAATGGACTTCATAGGACCTTCTATGTAAAGTATCATGTCATCTGCAAATAATGATAATTTAACTTCCTCTTTTCCCATCTTTACTCCTTTTATTTCTCTCTCTTGTCTAATTGCTCTGGCTAGTATTTTCAGTACTATTTTGAATAGGAGCGGTGACAGGGGACATCCATGTCTTATACCTGATTTTAAGGTAAAGGCTTTCAGTTTTTGGCCATTTAATATGATGCTGACTGTAGGTTTGTCATAGATGGCCTTTATCATATTGAGGTAAAGACCATCTATTCCAATTCTCTGTAAGGTTCTTATCATGAATGAGTGTTGGACCTTATGAAAAGCTTTTTGTGCATCTATAGAGATGATCATATGGTTCTTACTTTCAGCTCTATTGATATGGTGGATTACATTTATTGATTTACGTATGTTGAACCATCCCTGCATTCCTGGGATGATTCCCCCTTAGTCATGGTGTATAATCTTCTTGATGATTTGCGGCATCCTGTTTGCCAATATTTTATTGAGAATTTTTGCATCTATGTTCATTAGAGAGATTGGCCTATAGTTCTCCTTTTTATTTGAGTATTTCTCTGGTGCTAGAGTGATATTTGCTTCCAGGAATGACTTAGGAAGAATTGCTTCCCTTTCAATTTCATTGAAGATTTTCGGGAGTGTTGGAATTAAGTCTTCTTTGTATTTCTTATAGAATTCTGTAGTGAATCCATCTAGGTATGGACTCTTCTTTGTAGGCAAGGACTTAATTACATTTTCAATTTCAGTAATAGAAACTGGGTTATTCAGCAGTTTTACATCTTCCTGATCCAGCTTTGGTAGTTCATATGTATCTAGGAATCTGTCTATTTCTTCTCATAGGTTGTTATCGAACCTATGAGAGTAGAGGTTTTCAAAATAGGTGTTGATGATCTTCTGTATTTCCACTGAGTCTGTAGTAATTTCACCTTTTTCATTCCTTATTGCATGAATTTGAGTTTTTTCTTTCCTTTTTAAAATAAGTTTGGCAGGGGCTTATCAATTTTATTTATTCTTTCAATGAACCAACTCTTTGATTCATTGATCCTTTGTACTGTTTTCTTAGTCTCTATTGCATTAATTTCTGCTCTGATCTTTATAATTTCCTCCCTTCTTTTGGTTTTGGGCTTGGCTTGCTCTTCTTTTTCTAGATGTTTGAGTTGTAGCATCAGGTTGTTTATTTGTGTTCGTTTTGTCTTTCTGATGTGGGAACTCAATGCAATAAATTTTCCTCCTAGGACTGCTGTCATTGCATCCTACAAAATCCGGTAAGTTGTTTTTGTATTTTCATTTACTTGTAGATATTGTTTAATTTCTTCTTTAATTTGCTCTATGACCCACTGATTGCTCAAGAATGTATTATTCAGTTTCCATGTGTTCGTAGGTTTTTAAAATTTCTTTTATCATTAATTTCTAGTTTCATGGCACTATGATCCGATAACCTGCATGGGATAATTTCAATTCTTTTGCATTTGCTTAAATATGTTCTGTGGACTAGTATATGGTCTATTTTAGAGAATGTCCCATGTACTGCTGAGAAGAAGGTATATTCTGATGTTGTTGGATGGAACGCTTTGTATATGTCTATCAAGTCCATTTGTTCACAGGTGCAATTCAGTTCTGTCTGCTGATTTTCTGTCTAGTTGATCTGTCCCTTTGTGTCAATGGTGTGTTAAAGTGTTCTGTTATAATTGTGTTATTGCTTATTTGATTTTTCATTTCTACTAGTATTTGCTTTATATAGCTGGGTGCTCTGGAATTTGGTGCATATATATTTAAGATTGTTATCTTTGCCTCTTGAAGTTTTCCCCTCACTAGTATGTAGTGACCTTCTTTATCTCTTTGGATCATTCTTGGTTTGAAATTCACATTTTATGCAAACAGGATGGATACTCCTGCTTTTTTTTGGTTTCCTGTTGTATGAAGTACTGTTTTCCATCCTTTTCCTTTTGGGTTAGATGGGTTTCTTGTAGACAGCATATGGTTGGATGTTGTTTCTTGATCCATTCTGCCAGTCTGTTTCTTTTGATTAGTGAGTTGAAGCCATTTACATTAATGATTAAAATTGTTATATATTGGTTTTTTGTTGACATGTTATCTTTCTTCTATTGTGTCTTTAGCTTTCCATTCTGTTTAATTGCCTGCCTTACTTGGTAGTTTTATCCCATGTGTATCTAGAATGTCTTTCAGTATTCTTTGTAGGGTTGGTTTGGTGTTCATGAAGTTCTTCAGCTGTTCTTTGTCACGGAAGTATCTTATTTTTCCATCCATTTTGAAGGACAGTTTTGCCAGGTATGTCAGTCTCTGGGTTGGAAGTGGTTTTTCTTTAGGGTCTGAAATACTTCACTCCATGCTCTTCTTGATTTCATTGTTTGTGTTGAGAAGTCTGCTGTGATTCTGCTGGGTTTTCCTTTATAGGTGATCTCTCTTTTCTCTCTACCAGTTTTTAGTATTCTGTTCTTATGGTGGATTTCTGGGATGGTGATTATTATGTGTCTGGGTGTAGCTTTATTTTGGTTATGGTTGTTTGGAGTTCTATATGCTTCACTTATCCAAATGTCAGTTTCTCTTCTCATTTTTGGGAAGTTTTCAGCTATTACTTCTGTAAATATCCTCTTGATATCATTTGGGCTGTCCCCTTCTTTTTCATTTGTCCCTATTAATCTTGTGTTATTTTTCTTTGCATCATCTTGCAGGTGTTGAATTGTTATTTCCTGATTCTTTTTTATTTTTAAAAGATCTTGTCTTTCCTGTTCACTGGCTGCAATCTTATCTTCTAGGCCTGAAATTCTATCTTCACTTTCATTGACGCAGTTTTGGCAGCTTTCAATAGCATTTTTGATTTCCTGTATATCTCTTTGAATCTGCTTTATGTATTCTGTTTGTTTCTTATAGTGTTCATTCAGGGATTCTGTCTGTTTGCTTTGTTCCTCTAATTTTTTAGTTTTATCTCACTAGATGCATTCACTATTTATTTCACTATTTTTATCAATTCTTCTTTTACCTGGGCAAGTATTTCTGATTTGAATTTCTCCATAGCTTTCCCTAGTTGCATCTTTATTTCATTTGATATCATTTCAGACGTTTCAGGTGTATGGCTTCTTTTTTCTTCTATGTACATGGCTCCTAAGATTTCTTGGTGTGAGCTGGAGCTTTGAGCCTGCCTTTTGGTCTTTCCTTTTGTCATTTTTTTATATTTCCTTGCTTTGAGTGGTGTTCCAAAGCTTCCTCTGGATGTGTGGTGAATTACCTCTTGTGCCCTCAGTTCCTGGAGCAGTGGTGGCTCCCTCACAGGCTCTTGGCTCCCTAAATTGAAAGGTGGAAGCTGGGCCTCATAAACTGGGGCCAACGGAACCTCAGGCCACAGTCCCATGTCCTAGGGGCTGAGTATGATCTCAACCGCCTGGAGTGCTGGTTTTAAGCTCTCCCCAGGCCAGCCCACACCGGCCATCAGGCTGCCAGCTTGGCCTCTGCTTTTGGAAGTGAGAGAAGGCTGCTGGGTATGGTGCACTAAGGCTGTGGAGCTTCCAGGCCTTGTTCTAGTGTACCCGGTAGCTAGCCCAAGCTCAATTGCCTGGAGCACAGGTCTCCAGCTCTCCAAGAGCCTGCCTTGGGGTAGCAGGACTCACTTCGCAGGTTCCTAACTCCCCCCTGCAGGCTCTTGGCTCCCTAAATTGTAAGGGGGATGCCGGGCGTGGAAACTCGGGCCGGGCAGCTGTCCTGTGTCCCAGGGGTCGGGTGTGATCTACTGGGCAGTCAGTCCCCCAGAGGTCCTTGTCTTACATGCCACTATGATAAAAGTTACCAAACAAGTTTGGCTCCTGTTACCCACTACACTGCATTATGTAACAATATTAACCATGGGCACAAATAGGTCTTGGAATAAATACAGACACCTGCTGATAGAAATATAAATTGTAGTGTAGGAGTAGACGTGTAAACTGGAAAGAGGACTGTAGCTCTACACTTTTACTGTGCTGTGAAGGTCAGGAAATTAATCTACAGCAGGCTGGGAAGTACTGACAGGTCTGCTAATGGAGGTGACATAGAAAGCTTTCCCTGCAAACTATCAGGTTTGAGCCCCAAATTTTATGCCCAAGCTTTCCACCCATCCTGTCACGGGCAAGACTGAAATCAAACTTCTTGACTTTAATTATAGATTCCTTTCATTTACTTTATCTAGAAGGGTTAATCAGGAAAACTGAAGCCATTTATCAGAGGAAACTGGCTATGTTGGTAAGGTAAGAGATAAGTAGTAGACCAGGGAAACAGCCCAGTAGTAATTGCAGGGAGCTGCTACTACACTTAGGGCTTGAGTATATTATAGGAGACAATGTTGTGGGGACAGAAGCTAAGCCACAGAGAATCAGGTTCTGTGAGGGGAGCTGGAGACCAAAGATGCACTGCCATTATCAGAGAGCTATCCCAGGGGGAGAGATACAGGAAGCATGTGACCTGCTCCTTCATCTTGCCTTCCATTCTTTAACCTGGGTCCTTGTTCCTTTACTGCATATCTTTTGGGAATAGATAGTGTCTTAGTTATGTTTTTCTTATTGCTGGGATAAAATACATGACATGCAAAACTAAGGGAGGAAAGGTATGTAGCTCACAGTCATGGAGGTTTCAGCTGATAATCAGCTGGCTCCAGGGCAGGGTGGCATGGCACAGGGGCAACATGTCAAAGTGGCAGAAGACAATGAAGCAACAACAGCAAAAAGTGAAAAGTGGCAAAAGGATGCCTCCTTCCCTCCTTTGTATCATATGCAGGCTACCAGCCCCTGGGCAGACACAGCACTCACACTGTGAATCCCAGTGCTAGACAATGAACCAATCACAAATGCTAGATTCAGCTGCTTCCACAACTGCATGAGGCTTTGGAGGGACACCCAAACACAAACCAGAACACATAGTCATCCTGATAGTATTATTCAGGAAAATACTATTGGTTATGGACTCAAGCAAAACATGGCTTAGTTAATAACTAAATGCTAAAGGGACACTTTTAAGAGTAAAAGGAGCTGAGAGTGGTGGTGCATGCCTGTAATCTCAGCACTTGAGATGCCGAGGCAGGAGGATCACTGCAAGTTTGAGGTCAGAGTGGGTTACAAAGTGAGTTCAAGGCTAGTCTGAACTGTATAGTGAACCCCTGTCTGAAAAAGATAAAACAAAACAAAACAAAGAGTAAAAGGAAATACACTCCCAGAAAATGGACAGTAAATTATTATAAAAATATTAAGTATTGTTTGAATAACAAACAATAAAATGAAATGTGGCTCTTCTATTACTTATTCCTTTTTATCTTCATCCCACTGCTTACGGTAGTTCCAACTCTTTTTCTAACAGGGGAAGTGCAGGGGGAGAAGAACCAGAAAGAGGAGAGGGGATCCAGGGAACAACAGTGGGAATCTCTAGAGCAAAAAGTGGGGAGAGGTTCAAGGTAGAGACAGTATAGACAGAAAAGCAAGGCGGGAAATGCAATTGCAAGTCACAACATTGAAACAATACTATGCATGCTGCATTTTAAGGGGCGCTCTCCTTATTCAAATGAGAAGAGGAAGGAGGGTTTGGGAGGCCAAGTGCTACAGAATGTATAAAAAAATCTTTTCACACTGCATCCCTGTCCTTTAGACTGACCTTGATTTTTTACCATAGATGTTTAACCCTTTGAGCTAGTGGTATACCCCAAATCCCATGTTTTAGTAAATACTTTACAAAGCATTATTTTTTCTTATAACTTAAACTCATCTAGATTCAGAGGTCTAAGTCTGGACAGCTGAAGGAAGCATACACAGCCACAGGAATCTGTCTCTGGCTACAGTAGAGAAAATACTTACAAGCCGACCATAAACCTGAGAAAAAGCAGACAGCTATGTTGTGCATCCGTTATTTTTGTTTACTACTCGATACCTGTCGGAGCTTGTTTGCTGCTGTTCTGAGCAAGTCATCACCCTGATCTAATTTCATCTTTGCCTGTTCACCATCCAGGCCTGTTCTCCAATTATGGTAATTGTTGTGTCACCTCTTATCCCCATTTGGAACTTGAAACAGGTCACTGACTCTAAGGTCAAGTCAGTGTTCTTTTTATTTTCTGCGTTTCATTACTTAGAGATGTTTATTGAAGAACATACAGACCAGGGTTGAAGTAATTTGTACCAAAGACACCCAATATCATAACAGATTCAGGATGTGGTGGGAGACTGGCAGGTGGGGAAAGGAGAGGCAGAGAGGAATAGTTGGCAGGACCTGTGTGTATCAGCTTCTCATTTTAGAAGCCCATATGGTGCTTCATAATGATCTCCTCAACTGCCATATAGTTTTAGTCTACATCTTATTGAAAATAACCTCTATTAAGAAGATCATCCCAGCTAAATTATGAATCTCATATATTCATAACAAGATTTTT
>PVJX010034397.1:0-18968 GCA_004027295.1 Dolichotis patagonum | reverse complement strand
TCATGTTTTTGGTTCCTTCCATACAAGTGTACAGTGTAATTCCCAGACCCTTTTCTTGTTGTTTAAGGCTCCTCTAGAGGGCGCAGGCTAGGAGCTTTAGCCCTCTTCAATAGGTTATCAGAGATTAGAGTTCACCCACGGGCAGTGTGTGCTAGCTCCTCCCTTCTGGGCCAGTCAACCTTTGCAGGCCTTCACTGCGTCAGTGTGCACTGATCTCAGGGAAGTAACTGGGTCCCCGCCAGGGGCGTGGCCTAGTTCAAGCAGATTCCACCAATCTGCTCTGCGAGGGGAATAGCCAGCTGAAGCCACTTCCTTATGGAGTTAGGGCTGTCCTGCCCAAATCCAACATGTCCTCCAGTCGGTTTCCCCTTTCCCATGGGAGGGTCTTATTCTCATCACTCACCGTGTCCCCGAGAACTGCTGGACTGCCCGACCTCCGACTTCAGCACGGCTGTGGTGGGAATTCACGGTGCCTCTGGGTGGGTCGTGTGCAGTGCCGGTCCCGGTGAGCTGCAGGCCAGGATGTTCAGCTCCGGGCTCCGGTGGCTCAAGCCAGTCGCTTTGGCGCGGATCGCTTGTTCAGGTCGGGCAGAATTCAGGCATCTTGAGGCGGATACCGTGCTCGCTGATCTTATCTTCACTAATAGTAGCCCCAGGACCTCTTATTCGAGCAGGTTTTTGAGCTTTAGTTTCTTTCTGTGTTGTGAGAGTCTATCTCTCTCTGTTTGGGTCTCTCCAGGGTGTTTTATTCTGGCATTTGAGCTGTCTCTCTCAGAGAGGGTCTCTCTCCTGCTACCTACCAGTCCGCCATCTTGTCTCTTCTCTCCAGCTTTTCTTTTCTTATACTGGGAATCGAACTCATGACATCATGCTTGCCAAACAGGCAAGCTGCTGAGCTGGCTTGATTGAATAGTTGTAAAAATTGACATATCATCCTGAAGTGCCTTAGAGAAATGCCAATTTATTCATAGGATCAAGCTGCTGATAGCCCCATGGTAAATGGTTTGAGGCACAACAGAGTTCTGCCATGGTGCTTTCCTGAAAGGTTAATGAGGATATATGTATCTTTGCTCAGAAAACTCCTGAAACTAGTGATGTTCTTTGAGATTTGTGTGCAGGCTGAGCTGCAACAGCAAGAGGAGGTTTTTGCTTGTGTATTTTAGGAGTAAGCTGACCACTGATCAAATGGCTCAATGGAACGTACCCTACTGAATCTTACTACACCATACTCTGCTTTATCCTTGTTTTCTTAACAGCAGTAAAAGTGAAGCAAAATGAAAGTTACTGGATCTCTATAGTTGGGTGTTGAACCCAGCTGCCACAATAAAGTGGGAGAGGGTGACTTTCAGGGTCCTCATTTTGTCTTCCAGTGTAGTTGTAACTAAGTGTTTTTTATGGAAATACTGATTTTATTTTCAGGCCAGTGACAGCTGATGCATCCATGTAAGCCTTAGTTTTCTCTCTCTACAAGGATCATGCTGATTCTGTTAACTAAAACTAGTGTATACTTTTGTCTCTGGTCTGAGTCATAAATGAACTATAGATGAGTTCTTTTTAAGCCCATACTTTAAGAAAAAGAAAAAACCCTGAATTTAGTTTTTCAATATTAAAGAATAGTAGATGTCACAGAAATACATAAGATTCCTGTGTATCTTAAAAAATGGTTCATCTGGCAGTGTTGGATCTACATTCCTTGAAGTGCTGGGCAGTCACAGCTGAGTAATAGCTGTGCTCTTTAAACTGTGGTGCTATATACTTTGATTTGTCATAATGCCCACCCTAGGTTCTGCACTACTTACTACATTTGATTCTTAAAATGGTAGTTTTCAGTCTTCTTCATTTTTTAGTCTTTAAATTAATGGACAGTATATAACTTATCAATACACAGAATTTTAAAAGAATGAAATTCTTTATAATGAATAAAAAACAATAATTACTGCCTTTCCAGTAAGATTACTATTTCAATAAATTACTTAGGCACCACTAGGCAAAAAAGCACAGTGAAATAGGTACTTCTATGTTTGAATTGAGAAGTACTATGACATTTTGTCCCATCTTTTTGACATATTGAGGTATGGGCTAAATAAGTATACATGTATTCCCTCTGATTATGCTCCTGACAATGGCTTTTGGTAATAGCATCTCATGCCGTGAGTGGCATGACCATGGTGATGTGATTTTTTTTTCTAGAGTAGTGAGCAATCTTAGAATATAAAGATTATAAACTGCAGAAAGTACAGTCTTTTCTTGATTTGTGTGATTAACAGGATTGCATTTCCAGAAATGTTCATATATGTAATATATTAAAAACTAAGATGTATTTTGTGTTTATATATAAAATGGAGTTGAATTTTAGGTTTTCAAAATACAACTTCCGGCACATGTCTAAAAGTTAAATAAAATGTAGCATAATTGTCTGTTGTGCAGGACTGTCTCAATGTATTGCAAGATGTCTAGATTTCCTGACTTTCCATAAATACCAATGATTTACCCCCAAAATTGTCAATAAAAGCACACTTAATGGTTCCACAGTGCCCCCTAGTGGAAAGTTTTTATATTGAAAATCATTACCCTAAGTTTTGAGTTAATTAGCTCCTGAAGAGTTGAATTTTATCACTTTAAAAAGTTTTAAGAAAGGATTTAGGAGCTATTACATCTATTTTGGTTGGTCTTGTTTTTGAATGTTGCTTCTTCAGAATTGAGAATGGTGGCAGCTGTTTCACTGTTCACTTGTTTTACTAGATTAATAGGTACAAATAATAATACCTTACTGTTATTTTGTTTTTTAAGTTCTTCATGTTTGTTTCCCGCATTTATTTTCCCTTTACTGTTTAACTTAATATGCCTATGATCATAATGGAGTCTTTTTTTTTTTGAGATCTTCACTATCTGTCATATTGTCTCTTGTTTTCTTTCAAATGGTTGTCCTTATCTTTGCATATGGGGAGCTCATACTAAATAACATAGCCAATCTTTTCACAAGATGTGTAGTTCACTAGCTCCCACTTGCTAAGCAGGGGGGAGGGGGTGGGAGGACACTGGACGGGGGACAGGACGACATGAGATGTCTGATTCTCAGCCCACACGCCAGCAGGATCACAGGTGCCCCCCAGAGAGGGGAGGAGTTCCTTGTTCTCCTGGCACCCCGAGTCAACCGCACGGTGCAGGTCCCCATGCGCCAGGGTCTCTCCCCTTTGGGCTGCCCAAAGTCTGCCACACTCTCAGCCGCCCCCTAGAGAGGGGAGGAGCTCTTTGTTCTCCCGGCATCCCCAGTCAACCGCATGATGCAGGTCCCGAAGTGCCAGGGTCTCTCTCCTTCGGGCTGCTGAAAGTCTACCATACTCTCAGCCCCCCCAGAGAGGGAAGGAGCTCCTTGTTCTCCTGGTACTCCTAGTCAACTGTGCTGTGCAGGTCCGGATGCACCAGGGTCTCTCTCCTTTGAAAGTCTGCCACACTCTCAGCCGCCCCCCAGAGAGGGGAGGAGCTCCTTGTTCTCCCAGCGCCCGAGCCAACCACATGGTGCAGGTCCCGAGGCGCCCAGGTCTCTCCCCTGCAAGCCCCCTAAAGTCCGCCATACTCACCTGCTGTTTCTTTCTGATGAATTGACCATTCCATTTCCAAAGTTCTGAAATGGCCAGCAGACCACAGAAAGAATTCTCTTTAGGCTCCTGTTTGAAACCAGCAGTTAAAGCAATCTGCTAGCCTTGCTTCAGGGCCATGATAATGGAGTCTTTGTCATAATTTTGTTTTGTGTTTTGTTTTGGTACCTGGAATCAAACTCACGACCTTACACTTACCAGACAAGTGCTTGAGCCACTGAGCTAAATCCCTAGTCCCTGTCTTAATGCTTTTAACCTCTGTATTTTATTAAAATTTAGCATCTATGTTTCTGTTACCATACACATTATATTTTAGTTTAGGTTTTTTTTTTTTTTTTTTTTTTGAGACAAGGTCTCACTATGAAGTCTAGGCTGGCCTTAAACTCAGTGTGTAGCCCAAGCTGGCCTTAAATCAGTGATGCTCCTGCCTCAACCTTCCAAGTGCTGGGATTACAGGAGTGTTCCACCACACTTGGTTTTAGTTCAGTTTTTGAATCCTTTCTTCTTTACATATTTTTTAAAAGCATTTATTTCATTTTACATTTAGAGAATGAAAATGTCTTGTATTTAACTACTTTAAAAAGCTTTAAGAAAGGATTTAGGAGCTATTACATCTATTTTGGTTGGCTTTGTTTTTGAAGAATGATGTTTCTTTTTTTACTTCAGAATTGAAAATGGTGGGAGCTGTTTTTTTAGAAATACGTATTTCCAGGCCCCATCTTTAACCTACAGAACCAAGATTTCCCGAGATAGGGCCTGGAACCTGCTTCTTAGTTAGAGACCCGTAGATGCTTCTAATGTATATGATGGAGTTTGAAGCCTAGTTTGTTTGTTTGTTTATTTATTTATTTATTTTGTCTTCTTAAAACTTTTGCTTTTGGCTGGGCATGGTAGTGCATACCTGATATCTCAACTATTCAATAAACTGAAGCCAAACAACCAGTAAATTTGAGTCTAGCCTGGGCAATTTGTTGAGACTCTGCCTCAAAATAAAAAAATTAAAAAAAACCAAAAAAAACAAAAAACAAGGATTGGGAATGTTGCTTACTGGTAGAGGGCCCTGGGCTCAGTGCCCACTACTGCAGAAAACAAACACACAGTTTTTTTCCCTCCAATAATACATTGTTTGGAACAGGTGTTACGTTTAATGTTTGGAAATGGTCTTTTATTTTTACTACTAGTAACTAGTTTAAAACAAATTGACATTTTTCATTTTTTATTTGTATATGACCTGAAATTGTGGACATACTGCAGTAGAATAAAGAGAACACCTGCTGATGTCTTTTTTTTTCCCATTGATAAATGTTAACATTTTCAAAAATTTATTTACTATCCACCTTGTATCAGGGACTACCCCAAGATTCAGGAAGTGAGGTGTTGTTATGGTTTATGTTCGGATGGCCCCCTCAAGCCTCATGTAATCATGGATGTGGCTGAAGCCAGGATTCATGATTGGTTCATTGTCTAGCACTGGGATTGATGGTGTGACTGCTACACCTGCCCAGGGCAGAGCTGACATACAGTATAAGGGAAGGAAGAAGTCTGTCTTTTCTCTTCATTTTGTGGAGGCCATGAATGGTGGCCCTGCTGTGCTACCCTGTCTTGGATTCAGCCGCTTATTGACTGAAAATCTCCAAAATTGTAGAAAATAAACTTCCTCTTCTCTAATTTTGGGTATCAGGTATTTTGTCTCAACAATGAGAACAACGTAACCAAGACAGGTGTCAACTCAGAAAAGGCTGATGTTCTTGTGGTGATTTTTGTACATGGCTAATGAACTATCTGATGTGAAACTTTATCTGAGTAGTAGAAATAAAGTGGGAGGAACACGTTGAGGAGTGAAGAATAGTTTTAGCAAGGGAACAATATTTGAGCGTGGTCTTGAAGGATGAGTACTTTATTTGTTTGTTTATTTATTTATTGGTACCAGGCATTGAACTCATGATTGCATGCTTGCCAGGCAGGCGCTTATGCCACTGAGCTAAATTCCCGGCCCTGGATGAGTGCTTTATAAAGTAGATCTGGGTGAAGAATTGCTTATGGGTCAGTGGTAGTAGCATAAGCAGTTGCATATGGGGTAAAGAATTTGTTGACTTTGGGGCCGGGGATTTAGCTCAGTGGCTTAAGCGCCTGCCTGGCAAGCACGAGGTCGTGAGTTCGATCCCCGGTACCAAAAAAAAAAAAAAGAATTTGTTGACTTTGAGCAATCATCAGTGCTTCTTTGTGGCCACAGCTTGGGGTGCTTGTGAGAAAGCAGCAATAAAAGATTAGGCTGGGGAGGAAGTATATTAAAATTTCAGTTAAAATCCTTTATTTAAAAAAATCTTTATTGCTAACTGGTTTGTTTGTTTGTTTTGTTTTGTTTAAAGAGGGAAAGATTTGTTTAGCTCACAGTCTTTGGAGGTTTCAGTCCATGATCAGCTGGCTCCAAGGCGGGGTGGCATGGCAAATAGGCAGCTGTTCACAGTGGTAGAAGACAACAAAAGCAGCAAGGGCTCTTGCTGAGTGTTCTGAGTTAGATAAAATCGTAAGTTTTATAGAGAAAAACAAGTATCTGGAATGGCCAGTAAAATTCTGAAAATGAATAATGGGATTAGACAGGACTTCCTTTCTAGATGTTAAAAAAATCAATAAAGCCTCTGATAAGAAACCATTGTCATTAGTATAATTGAACCATAGATTCCAGTATAACTGAAAATTTAACATAGTACAAAATTGGTAGTTCAGTGAGATAAGGTTTTTAATAATTATTTATTACTTTTTAATTTTTATTTTTTTATTTTTATTTTTGGTACTGGGGATTGAACTCATGACATTTGTGCTTACCAGGCAAGCGATTGAGCCACTGAGCCCCAAGAGGTTTTTTTTTCCCCTTTTTTTTTAAAGATAGGGTCTTACTGTATAATTCAGGGTGCTCTTGAACTCACTATGTAGTCTGGGCTGGCCTCAAACCTACAGAGATCTTGCCGCCTCAGCCTCCTGAGTGCTGAGAAGGGATGTATTTTTAATAGATGATTGTACAACTGGCTGTGTATTTAGAAGAAAATAAAATGGGACCTTTCCTATACCATTTGCATATGTGTATTTAAAATTAAACATTAAGTGTGAAAATTAAATACTTTTTTTTGGAGACAGGGTCTTATTTTGTAGTTCAGTCTGATCTCAAGCTCATTTTGTAGCCCAGGCTAGTCTCAAACTTGTAACAATGCTTTTACCTCAGCCTTCTGAGTGCTGGGATGACAGGTGTGCCTGGCTCAGAATACTTTTTATCTTACAGGAGAATTTAGGAGATTCTTTATCCTCATTAGAATTCTTGTGTTAGCTTTCCATTAGTGGGACAGAAATATCTGGCATACACAACTGAAAGGAGGGAAGGTTTGTTATGCTCAGGGTTTCAGAGGTTTCAGTCTGTGGGAAGCTGGCTCCAAGGCAGAGGCAATATGTTGGAAGGGCATGGTAGAGGAAAGCTGCTGTCTTCAAGGTGTCTGGGAACAGAGATGGAAAGAGCCAGAGAAAGAGATAACCTTCAAAGGCCTACTCCCAGCAAGCTAATGCCTCTAATCAAGCCCCATCTTTTTATAGCTTATTCACCTATGAACTCATCCATATGTTAAGCCATTAGTAACATTAGTGCCCTCACAGTCCAGCCACCTCAGGCATTTCTTAATTCAATTAAGTTGATGATCAAGATTAGCTATTATAGTTGTATTTTCTAACTTTCCGATCCATAATATCTTCATATATAAAAAATAAAACATTTTATAGAACATTACTTTTACTGTGTGGGATGCCCTTATCCATTAAAAACAGATGTGTTTATTTATGTTCGTTTTATAAGTACATAATTGCAATACGTGCAGTTTATAGTTATTTTTGAGAGTGGTTCATGTACCTAGTACAGCTTGGCTCTTTTTTTAAAAATCTCCTTCCCAGTGGAGGAGAATGAGAAGAAAAGCAGAATCAAGATATATAATGTACAGGTACAAATTTCCTATGATGAATGTGATCATTGTGTGTATCTACATTGTACCAGTAAACTTCATTAAAAAATCTCCTTCCCTCCTGCCTCCGTCCCTTCTCTTCTAAATTCCTTTTCCCCATTTTCATTATTGTTGATACTATTAATCTTATTGTGCTTATGACACATAATGTTTATATTCATTGAAGTTATTAGGTTTCTAGTAACCTCATCTTTCTTTTTTTCTCTTATCAGTACTGGGGATCGAATTCACAACCACATGCTTGTAAGGCAGGTGCTTATGTCACTGAGCTGAATCCCCAGCCCTTAGTATCCTCATCTTTTTATTGTATTTATTTCCCTTTTCCTTTTCCATCTCATATCACCTATATTCTCTTGGACCCCTTCCTGTTTGTTAGAGATCTGTCTCGTCTCCTCCAATCCATCCTTTATTATGCTCTTGTTTGTACTTTGCCTTACTCAAATGAGAGATACTTGTATGACATTTAAACTTGTGTGTCTGATTTGTTTCACTCAGGGTTTTCCTGGCACATCCATTTTCCTACAGATGTCTCAATTCTGTCCTTCTTTTAGCTGAGTAGTACTCTGTTATTCCATTCTATATAGCTACCATATTTCTTTTATGTTTAAATTTAATTTAAAATTTTTGAGAGGTTTATGTAGCTCAGGCTGTCTTTGAACTCATGTAGCCCAGGCTGGCCTCAAATTCATGGCAGTCTTCTTGCCTTAGCTTTCTGGGTGATAGGATTATAGGTATGTTGCCACCATGCCTGGAAAGAACACGTTTTCTGTATTCAATCACCTGTTGATAGGTTATGCAGGCTACTTCCAGGATTTAGCTATTGTGATTAAGCTACTATAAACATTGGTGTGCATATATTGCTATAGTATGATGTCTTTAGCTGCTTGGAGAAAGATATCTAGAAAGGGACAGGTGAGTCATAATGGAATTTCTGATTTTCATTTGAGGAATCTTCATACTGATTTCCATAATGGTTGTAGTAGTTTACATTCCCACCAACATTGTGGGAGGGTTCCTCTTTCACTGAAGCCATGCCAGCATTTGTTAGTTTTTGATTTCTTGATGATTTCTGTTCTTTAGTTTAAGATAGAATCTTAGTATTATTTTAATTTCCTTTTCTCTAATGACCAGTGATGTTGAACATTTTTTCGTAAATTTGGTAGCTGTTTGCGTTTCCTCTAAGAAGTGTCTGTTCAGTTTGGTTGCCCGTTTCTTGGTTGGGTCTTATGTTTCAGGTGATCTAAATTTTGTGAGCTCTTTGTATATTCTAGGTATTAGTCTTCTGTCTCAGGGATAGCTGGCAAAATTATTTTCTCATTCTGTAGTTGAGCTTGCCAGGTAGGCACTTAAGCCACTGAGCTAACTCTCTGGCCCTCATTCTGTAGTTTGTCTCTTCATTCTGCTAATTGATTCCCCCACACTCAATTTGTTCTTTTGTTTTGTTTTTGAGATGAGGTCTTGCTATATATAGTTCAGGCTGACCTTAAACTTATTATGTAGTCAAAGCTGATCTCAGACTTGAAGCAAGCATCTTAGAGGCTAGAATTACAGGTGTGCATTACCATGCCCAGCCGAAACTGTTTATTCTAAGAGGTTTTTTTTTCTTAAAATTCTTTGATTCTTCCACATAGAATATCATGTTTTCAGAAAATAATGATGATTTGAATTCTTCCTTTCCTGTGTGTATCCCTTTTATTTTTTTCTCTTGACTGGTTGCTCTGACTAATGTTTTGAGTACTATGTTGAATATAAGTGATGATAATAGGCACCCTTTTCTTGTTGCTCATTGTAGAGGGAATGCTTTTAGTTTTTCCCTGTTTAATATGATGTTGGCTGTTGGTTGTCATAAACAGCTTTTTATCAAATTCAGGTATGGTCCTTCTATACCTATTTTTTCAGAGTTCTTGTCATGAAGGGGTGTTAGATTTTATTGAAAGCCCTTTCTGCATCTATTGATACGATCATGTGGATTTTGACCTCGCTTCTATTTTTGTGATGTATTACATTTATTGATTTGTTTGTGTTGAACCATCTATGCATCTCTGGGATGAAACCTACTTGGTCATGATGTATGATCTTTTTGATGATGAGCTGCATTCTATTTGCTAATATCTTGTTGAGGATTTTTGCATCTGTGTTCATTAAGGAGATTGGCCTGTAGTTTTCTGTTTTAATTGGGTCTGTATTTGGTTTTGGAATCAGAGATGCTGGCTTCCATGAAGGGACTTAAAAGCACTCTGTCCTTTTCAGTTTGTTTGAAGAGCTTGAGAAGTATAGGTCCTTACAGTAGAGCTTAGAAACCTCAGCATAAGATTTTTTAAAAAAAATTTCCTTGTTGAGCAGTTTAGTCATTTTACCAAAGGAAGCATTTTATTACTTCTTTTTGACATATCCTAATTTCTTTGGGGTCATTATTGCACTTCGGGGCCATTATTGAGTAAAATAAGGGTTACTTGAACATATGCACTGTGATACCATGCCAGTTGATTCTAAGTGACCAACAGATGGGTAATGTATACACTGGGTACACCAAATAAAAGGATGATTCATGGCCCAGGTGGTTGGGCTGGAATGGGACTGTGCTACTCAAGATGACACATAATATAATAGTTTTGAATTTTCATTTCTGGAATTCTTTGTTTAATATGTTTGACCTGCAACAGGTAACCAGCTGAAAAGCAAAACCTTGGATAAGAGGGTACGACAGTACGCAGAAACTTGATTGAAAAATGCAAGTCTTAGTGCAAATGCTGTGTTTGCTTTTCTTCCTTTGGACACTCCAGTCTCTCTCAGTTTAAAATTTTTCCTCTTCTGTAACCATTGAATGGGGAAAGGTTCCTCATGCTATTAGGGTTCCATACCTGGTCATTTTAATCCCCTGCACAATAGCTATCCTCCTTGGCTTTGCTCCAGGACCTCTGAGGGTTCTTTAGGTAGATCCCCAGACAGCTGCTTGTCTTATGTAATCTCACCATGAAGCCATTTGGAGGCCTTCCTTAAACATTTAGAGTTGCTTTTTCTGTTTTCTAGAGGCAGGTTTCTAGAGAGTAAGTTTGTAGTCTTTCTTGTCATATACGGTACATCTGTGTTTTCAGTAGTTTAACCTGTATCTTTTCTCTTTTCAGGTGCTGTTTGGATAGTTCTGTAGTGACACAATGTACTCGGAGTGGAGATCACTGCATTTGGTGATTCAGAATGACCAAGGCCATACCAGTGTGCTGCACAGCTATCCAGAGAGCGTTGGGCGAGAGGTAGCAAATGCAGTGGTCCGTCCTCTTGGGCAGGCGTTAGGTACCCCTTCAGGGGCTGGTAATGAGAGTTTGTTAAAAACTGACAAAGAAGTAAGTGTTCTTTAATTTACTGTGTTATGTAAACGTAAGAATTTGTTATTGAAGTATTTAATATCACTTTCTTAATTGATTTCCACATGTTGTAGTGTCATTTTTAAGTTTTTTTAATCTCATTTGGGTTCAGAGCTAAGTCTTAGAGTTTGTGGGGGTTATTAGAGTCTTACTTTTTTGCTACTGAGACTTCTTATTAGTCATGCCTAATTCTCCACTTGAGCTAAGTGCCCTAAACAAAGACTTGCACCAAATCCTTTCTTCTAAGCTGTAGGCTGTCTTCTGATTCTTTATAGGGGTGTTTGGAAGCCCTCATTCTTGCTCCTAGATAGCCCCAACCAGAAGCACATCTTACATCAAGTTTTAAGGCTACACATGTGCTGAGCTTGAGCATTCCCATGCTTCTATCCCTTCCTACTCTTGCCTGGCTTCCATGTTTAAGGGCACCACAAAGCATGTAGGCCCTTCTGGTTGTAAGTCCAAGTGCTTGGAATTGGGGTTGTAGTTTCTGTTCCTAAAGATAAGGAGCTGTTGAAGTGCTCATTTTGGAGCTGGTCCTCTTTCTTGGGTTCAGGAGGTTCAGGAGCCTTGTATGAACCAGTGATGGACCAAATTACTTAAAGTCACCAAGCTTCAGTTTTCTTATGTGTAAACTGAGGCTAGTTTATAGTCTTACACAGGGTTATTATGATGATTAGGTAATATTTATGAAAGTGGGTTGTCAACTGCAAGGACTATATAAGTGTCAGCTCTCTTCATAGTAACTCCATTAAAAAAGGAATGAAGCTTGTCTGGCATGACTTCATCTTTTAAAGCAAGCTGAGTAGAATGAATTTGTACTTCCCTTTTGACATATTCACTGACACTGCTTTGTTGTTCATCTCAAAGTTTTGTCTGTAATTCACTTAAACTTTCCCATCACCAGTGACTAGCATGTAGTTTCATCTTCTTTTTCAAAGAGAGATATTTTTCCTTTTTCATAACACCATGTCCATTCTGTGATTCCACATAGCAGTTCAACAGTGTCTTGCTCTATTTCTCTTTGACCTTAGTAGGTGATTCAGGTGGTTTAAGAGTCTGGAACTTGTTTAGCACAGCTAAGTGCCTTATTAAGATGTTACCCAACTTTGGTCCCTTCTCTCTTGTGTATGTTCCCTCCTATCCACTTTAAGTAATATTCTTTGGCAGAGAAAACAGTTGTAAAATAATAAGAATTGAACAATTAATCTTTCTTCCTATCATTTGCTCCTATTGTGTAATTTGGAGAAGGAATGTAATTGAATTTATATATCTGATCTCTTAAATGATATACATTCCTGTATGCAAATGGGATGGAGAAAAAAATCTACAGTTTTCTATTTTTGCATCTCTAATTCCTATGAAAAATTGAAATGACCTTTTATTTGAGTGAGTGGTAATGATGCCTAAAGGACAAAAACAAACATTATGTAAAAATAAGCAATTTATTTTTTTCTGTTATCTTTTGCTTGACACATGAAAAGTGCGTCTTTTAGAATAAACCTGATACATATTTTGAGGTGAATATACTGTCTTTCAGTTTAGAGGTTTTTGACAATAAAAGATGTTAACATTTTAAATTAGTCTACTGAGATTTAGATGGGGATATATAGTAATTTCATATGGATTTTTTGTTTGTTTAGGTAAAATGGACAATGGAAGTAATTTGCTATGGACTGACCCTTCCATTGGATGGAGAAACTGTAAAATATTGTGTTGATGTATATACAGACTGGATTATGGCTTTAGTGTTGCCGAAAGATTCTATCCCTTTGCCAGTTATTAAAGAACCTAATCTTTATGTTCAAAGTATACTAAAACATCTGCAAAATCTTTTTGTACCAAGGTAAATTACACATGTCTGTTTAGCCTGTTACTAGGATAATAATACAATTTTTATACGTGTTACTTTATTATATATAGGTGCTATTTCATTGCCAGTCCTTTGAACAGTGTCATTATTCAGTTAAAGATTCTATTAATATGAATCAGAGAGTTGAGCTTGTATAATATTTTTCAAGAATTTTTAATACATGTGTGTTCATTTTAAAGACTTTTGGCTTTGCTTCTAAGATCCGATCGCTATTAGGTATTAAAATATGGTATCTTTCCCTTTTACTTAAAAAAAAAAATCACACTTTTGCCCATCATAATTCTTGTCGCCTCTTAAGGTAAGGGCAACTAAACCTTTTACTTTAAGATGAATCTTTGAGAGAATGATGACATACAAATTAGAAAACTTAAACCAGGCATGGTAGTGCACACCTGTAATCTCAACACTCTGGGAGTCTGAGGCAGGAAGATCACAAGTTTGAGCCCAATCTACCAATATAGCATGATCCTGTCTCAAAATGAAAATATAAAAAGGCTGAGATATAGCTCAATGTAAAGGCCTTGCGTTCAATCCGCAGTACCACGTGCATATGAACACACACATACAAACACAGAAGGGAAGAAAAACTTGAATTCATTATGAGGAAATTTATGGTGGCCCAAAATATTACTCTTGAAAGTTTGTTACTAATTTTTTCCCCCATCTTCTGAGGTAAAAACCTTAAGTATCATAGTGTGGGTCATTCACCTTACTTGTACCAAAATGTTCTTTCTGATTATGAAAGAATATCTAGGGCTAGGGCTGTAGCTCAATAGTAGAATGTTTAACTAGCACACTCAAGGCCCTGACTGTCGTCCCCAATATCACCCCTTCCAAAGAATAATATATCCTTGTAATAAATTTTGGAGCCAGACGTGGTGTCACACCCGAGCACTTTGGGAGGCTTAGGCAGGATTGTTGTGAATTTGAGGCCAGTCTGGGGTACATAGTGAGTTCAAGGCCACCCTGACCTACGTAGCCTGAAGTACTATCCTGTCTCAAAAAAATCCCCAAAACCAAACAAGTAAATAAATGAAATTTGAGAAATATAGGTAAGAGTGGAGAAGAAGGCATAGTTTCCTGCCTATTCATGAATATCTAGTTTTTAGCTGTGTGTTAAGGCTGTGAAAAAAAGTTGATGAACTTTTCTCCTTTTGAAAAAGTTCTGATTAGAGCTTTGGATCTGTCAGATGGTTAAGGTTGAATTATTAAAAAACTAGCTCTCTTAAATTGTAACTCTTAACTTTAGAAGGAACTTTTCTTTGGGAAACCGAAGTTAAAAAAGCAAAGTCTCCCTTAAGAGCTTTGATCTGTGGGATCAGCTATAAACTCCTTTGTGCACACAAAATGCCAGGTGTAATCTGGCTCCTAAGCAGGTTAGCTGCTGCTAATTCTCTGTGAGCCTTGCTCTTTAGTCAGACTCTTAAACTAAGCATTGTGTAAGACTTAGAGATCTTTCCCATCGTCATCTGCCCCTTTGTTTTCTTTTTCACTCCATTGTCTAGGTATCCATAGCTCACTTTTATTGGTTCATCATAAGTTCTGCCATGTAAGAAGTCTTACCTAACCACCTAGGTCCTTGTTGACCACACCTTCTCTGAGCCTGTATCATGCTTATTTATCACTCTTTGTAGTACTGGGAATTGAACCCAGGGCTCTCTAAGCTACATCTCCAGCCACCCCTCTCTTTTGGAGACAGAGTCACTTAAGTTACCCAGGCTGGGCTTGAACTTGCTGTCCTCCTGCCTCAGTATCATGCCAGCCTTTACTCTTTTTTTTTCTTTTAAGAAGCGTACCTACTTTATAAATTGTTTTGCTATTTAACTATTAGCTTGCTTTTATCAGAAGTATATGTGCATGAAGGTTAATAAATTTTGGAAGGGTACTGAATTGATATTAGAGTTCTTCTGGCCAGTGATGGTATTTAGAGATTAGCTGATTTTTCTTTTCTTTCTTTTTTTTTTTGTTAAATAAACCCAGGACCTTCCCACTGAACTATATCCCCAGCCTTCTCCCTTTTAAAAAACTTTTTTTGAGGCAGAATCATGCACCCTGGTTTTGAATTTGTGATCATCCTTCCTTAGCCTCTGAGTGCTAGTTTATAAGCATGTACCACTATGCCTGGCAAGCTGAATATTTTCAGTGCTAACTGTTAGGAGTTATGATCTAATCTACTGTTATTAGACCTTACAGTTTTTGATTCTGAGTGTTTGTCAAATTGTCATCTAAATTTACTTAACTAGTTACTTTTATATAAACTGACTCAGCAATCTGCCTTTTCCGGTTTTCTAGAAATTAAATCAGAGTGAGTATAACTTTCTTTTTCATTTAAATTTTTTTCCTAAATATGCAAAGAGTGAACCATCTTCTAAAATTGATTTTTAATTGCTCAAATATACTGTGTATATGTATTTGAAGAAATAATGTTGTTCTAAAGCAGAGGTCAACAAACTTTTTGTAAAGAACTAGATAGTATTTTCAGCTTTGCAAACCATATGGTGTTATAACTACTCAATTCTGCTAGTGTAGCAGGAAAGCAGCCATAGATTACATAAATGAAGAACATGGGTGTGTTCCAACAGAACTTTACTTACAAGCGCAGGTAGTCATTTAGATTTTATCCAATGGCCATAATTCTCTGGTGCTTGTCCCAAAGAGGTTTTTCTGAAGACCACAGTTGCCTTTGAGACTGTTGGAGGAAAAGGAAAATCCTTGATGTTTAGATTTTCTGTTCTTGTTTGTTTTTGAGACAGGGTCACCCTATGTAGGGGGTTGGCCTCAAACTCTGTGATCCTCCTGCCTCAGTCTCCAGAGTGCTGGGATTATAGGCATGCACCACCATGCCCAGCTTTTTCATTTTGATGTAAAAGTTACCTTTCTTCTCCTAGCTTTAGAAACTTAGATCCTACTTCTGAATTTAGTCCTTTTGAGTGAGGCTAAAGTACTAGAAGAACATTTGTGTCCTGATATTATGCAGGTACCTGGAAGTACTGGATAAGTCTCAGTGACTATAGGAGGCATATAGTATTACTGCTCCTTGGAAGAGTGTTGGCCCCAGGATCACTAGTGGTATTTTTATTTCCTATTCTAGACTTCCTCTTTTGTGGCTTGATAAGGTTTGAGGCTATTATGTAATTTTCTGTTCTTCCTCAAGCCAGAGCAACAAACTTGAGCCGGAGCCTTGTGTCTTTACATGGGCTGGGTTCACCACTAGTGGAATGTGGGACATCTCTTGTTCTTTGGTATTCTTGGTTTTTCTGAGGTGATTGTCTCATCATTTTGCTTTAGGTCTGACTTCTCTAGCTAAAATTCAGTAGTTTTGATTACAACTTCAGAATAAGTGCAGTTTTCTGGATCATAGCCCAGAACCTGGGAATCTGTATTGCAGGTTGGGATGAGAGTTCTGAAGTCACTCCCTTTGGTTTTCAGAATTTGTTGAGGAATGCATGAGATTCTCTAAGGTGATCCAGACATGTTTCTACCAGTTCTTTGCAACAAGTCATAATTGTATCTTCCTTTCTATCTAGACATGATACTTTTGCTCTGTTTTATAGATTGGCTTTCTTTCTTTGGAAAAATGTATATAGTCTTGCAGAAATTAAAGAGAGTTTTAAAATTATAGCTCTAGTGTATCTTGGAAACCTCTGGTGCCCCCATTTTTTTTTTTTTTTAATTAGAGCAGCAGCAGCAGGTGCTCATCTATGTAGCAGTATTTCCTTAACTTCTCATCAATCTTGGACAGTTCATCACGTCTCTCAGGCTCTTGCCTAGCAGACATTAGTGGGACTCTAAACACTTTCAAATTACATACAGAATTCCTGTGAAGATGTGTTTTAAAAAATTAAGATGCAGGGGCCTTTCTGCTTTAGTGTGAGCCGCAGGAATGATTGTGAATACACATTCATTCACCACAAACCCAGCGAGTGTCTGTTAATTAGGGGCCAACCATGTTTTAGACATAGAAATCCAGTGGTGAAATTTATGTTTTAGTGTTCTCCCTTCCTGCCAGAAGTTATCTGAGTTCTCATAGGAGTAGTAGGTTGAGATCCCAGAATATATAACAGGGAACAAGTGGCTCTAAGCTGAGGAAGGTGTGCTCAGCCTGTCAGTTGATGCTCCTAGGGAGCTTCATTAGACCACTGCTTGTTGCATCTGTAAGTTGCCTGTTCTTTGGCTATTGCTCTCTTTCAGACTTGTCAGTGATATCTGTCTGTCTTCTTCAGACAGGAGCAGGGCTCCAGCCAGATCCGACTATGCTTACAGGTCCTGAGAACCATTCAAAAACTGGCTCGTGAGTCATCCATCATGGCCCGAGAAACCTGGGAAGTCTTACTGTTGTTTCTTCTGCAGATTAATGATATACTTCTGGCCCCGCCAACTATTCAAGGTTTGTTTGTTTATTTATTTTTTCTTATTTGTTTCCAAGCTCCAGATACAGTTCACATTTAAACTCAATGAGCAGTAGACTTGTTGGGGTTTAAATTGTGATATGACAGTTGACCAACTATGGTTAACAGTTTGTAGAATAGGAACCTCAAAAGTGCAGTGTGGCTAAGGAGATTATTTTGCCCTCAGTGGTAATTTTGCTAATGTAGAGAAGGACACAGTGAATTATGCATATTTGATAAACATTAGAATCTGGTTTGTTTAGGGTTTTAGAATGGTGCTTATATAAGAAACAATAAAATTTTTAAATTAGAGTCTATGGATAATGTATGTGATGACAAAGTGGTTAGTAGAGTCTGCAAACTTGACAGTGATGGAAGATACATTGTTAGCAAATAAAACCTCCAGAATCTTAAAATATGTTATTTGGAAGTATAACAGTATGCTATTCTTTATTTATTTTATTTTATTTTATTTTATTTTTTATTAGCCATTTTAAAAGCCTACAGTTTTATAAACTTTCATAATGTATTTCAGAAGCTTTGCTTTGTATGTGTAAGCATAAACTGAAATTGGTGTTGTAGTTCAGATATTTTAGCTGTTGCTTATTTATCTGTGCTCTTTATTGACACATACAGATGTGCTGATGTTGTCACAGAGTTGTAGTGTCTAGGGAAATCTCTGAAAGGAATCATGGGTTTGTTATGCCTTGGGTCTAGATGTTCCCCCAAAGTCTTATGCCATCATAGGTAGGGCTTTTCAGAGGTGCTGGATCTAGAGTGTATGAAACTAGGATTAAGGATGTGTGATTACTAAATTAGTTCACTGATTGGTTTGGCATAGTTCTAGATGTGGGTAATGGGAAGGCCCACCCTACATAGTCCTACATAGCCTAAGGGCTTGTACCCTGGACAGAATATAAGGGACAGAAAGAGGACTTGGTTGCTACTTCATTTGCTGCTTTATTACTTTGCTGCTTGCTGCCTTGCTGCCTTTTGGCTGCCGTGAACTGTTTTCTCCTCTGTGATGCCATGTCACCCTGTCTTGGAGCCAGCCAACTAAGAATCGAAACATCTATAAGTTGTAAGCTAAATAAACTTTTATTCCTTTAACTTTATGTGTCAGGTATTTTGTCTCAGCATCGAGAAGAGTAACTAAGAGAGAATTTTAGTGTGGAAAGGAATACCAGGATAGTATTGATGATAGTTGGGCAGTCATTATCTCAGCTCTCTGCCACTTACTTCTCATACCAGTATCTCTGCAGCACAAGGAAGGCAATTCATTACCTTCTTGGCCTCTTTGTTGTTGGAGTTTTGGTTCTGCTCATTTGAAATATGCATCCTTTTTACTCTTTCTATTAGTCTTAATTTTGCTTTCAGGAGCATTACAGAATAAAGTCCATTGCCATTGCTGCTTCTGGTTCTGGCACTTAGAACGGAGGAACAGCTCTGTTAAGGCACTTTTGTACCCAGCACCAGGGCTGCTGCTGCTGCTGCTGCTGCTGCTGCTGCTGCTGCTGCTGCTGCTGCTGCTGCTGCTGCTTCTTCTTCTTCTTCTTCTTCTTCTTCTTCTTCTTCTTCTTCTTCTTCTTCTTCTTCTTTCTTCTTCTTCTTCTTCTTCTTCTTCTTCTTCTTCTTCTTCTTTTATTCTTTCTTCTCTCTTCTCTCTTCTTTCTTCTTCTTTCTTCTCTTTAAGATTATCTTTCAGGGCTGGGGGTTTAGCTCAGCAGCGTAAGTGCCTGCTTGGCAAA
>PVJX010034396.1:0-18980 GCA_004027295.1 Dolichotis patagonum | reverse complement strand
TGCTGATTTAATATTATCCTTCTTAGAAGTCCTACCATGCCTTTTTTTGTTCTATTACCATTGGTTCTGTCTACCACATTGTGTCTCATTGGAATTTGAATATGTGTGATAGTTCAAACAAATTTTTTTCTTTTTTATCAAAAATGAGATATTATAATACCCATTGATCATTTTCTGTTATTCGGTTCAGAAAGCCCTGTAATTCTTTCACTCTATACATGGCTTTATACTATTGTGTTATGTTTGATATTATTGTAATTGAAACTATGCTCAACTATAGCAGAGTAAGAGATATGGCGTTAGATACTCTTGATGTCCAGTTGACTTAATGTAAAGTACTGTGTTGCCTATGTTGTCCTCTTCTGATCTGCTCTGTACTGTCCCCCTTTTTTAATTCTCTTTTAAATTAAAAAAAATAGTATATCACTAAATTGAGTGAATACCTGGAAAGTGACTTTGAATTTGGTTAAAAATGGCCATGTGCATCTATTTTAGAGTACGGTTATTACAAATAGCACTGGCATGTAAAAGTGAGAATTTGTGCTTTTGAAACACATTTGAAAAATTCTGTTGGTCCCATATGCAGGAGTAAAACAACTCTTTAGCTATATTATGATGTTTTCAGCTTTAATAGACACTAACAGTTTCCTACAGTCTTTACACTAATTGACCACCCTACCACAAGTGTATGAGAGTCCTGGCATAGCAACATCATTTTGTAAAGCTGTTTGTTTCTGCTACTTTCATTTTAGCTTTCCAGTTGTTACACAATTCCAAAAGCTGAAAAACAGTAGTATTAGTTTCTTTTTCCTGTTACTCTGCAACTAACCACAGGGCATTGGGTAGCCTCTTTCTTAAGTGCCTGTTTAATTCACTCTGCACACATATTTTCTGTTGTGTTTGTGTATCTCTTAATTCTTTGTAGTCATTTACAGACACTGGAAATGAGCTTTTTTTCTCTTTTGATGAAGTGAAACATTTTTTCAAATGAAGTGTTTACTCATGTCATACCTTGAAGTTAATTAATTTTTGTAACCTTTAAATTATCTTTTAGTATGATAAAACCACAGACTTTAATATTTTGACTAACCCTATACTTAAAATCATCTTGTTTTGTGTGAACTTTGATTGGGAATATATTTTCCTCTACATAAATTCAAATTCCTTTTGAAAATGCTTTATAGTTTGCTTTCTGTAATTATAATTTGCACATGTATACATCTAGCAAACATGGCTGTAAAATATTTTTAAATGAATAGGAACTGAATATGTACAGATGTTTTCTTTTCAGTATTTCCTAAACTACATATTATAACTCCAAGTTGTGAAATATTAACATTATATTAAATATAATAAGTAATCATCATGCTATTTGAATTGTAGGGGCAGATTCCAATAGGTGATATATAAGTAAATTGACATTTGTATATAAAAATTGTTGATCCACTAAGATTCGTATCCTTCTGATATCAAGAAGCTGTTCACTTACGCATTCTTCTCATTTCTCTCTATTGTTTCACACAGGTTAACACCAGCTCAGCCCTGGTGTGGATCCCTCTCCTACTTCTTTTCCCCTGTTCTTATATTTTCCCTAGTGAACCCAAACCATCACAAAGACAATGGCAAATTTTGCCATCCCAAATCAAACATAGACTGATGATCCATACATTCTCACAGCAGGATGACATCTATGGGCTGGCCCATTGGACTGGCTTTTCTGATTCAGACAGTCACTGGAATCTTAGCTAACATTGTGCTTCTGTTCCACTATCTGGCTCTCTGCTTCACTGCATATACGTTAAGGGCTACTGATCTAATAGCTGAGTACTTGACTGTAGCAAACACGCTGATCATGCTGTCAAAGGGAATCCCACAGACAATGCAAGCCTTCGGGCTAAAGTGTTCCTCTCAAGTTAGTAGATGCATACTTGTTTCGAATGTCTACAGAGTGGCCAGGTGTGTGTCAGTTAGCAAATCCTGCCTGTTGAGTGTCTTCCAGACCATTAAGATCAGCCCCATGAACTCCACTTGGAAGAACTTTAAAGCTAAACTTTCAAAGAACATTGGCTTGTCCATTTTTTTCAGTTGGATTCTCTATATATTACTAAATTGTATTTTCCTATTTTATAGCATCATCAAATACACCAGCAAAAATATCACAGAGTTGGATGATTTTGGATACTGTTCTTGTGTTTACAAAGACAAAAGCATGGAAGCATTGTATACAGCCTTTGTGTTACTGCCTAAAATTTCATGTTCTGGGCTCATGATCTGGTCCAGTGGTGCCTCGATTTTCTTTTTGCACAGGCAAATGCAGCGGATGCAATATATTCATAAGACAAATGATTTCCACAAAAGTTCCCCTGAGACCAGGCCCACCCACATCATTTTTATCCTTGTATGCACCTTTGTTTCTTTTTACATTCTCTCCTCATTCTTTTATTTTTGCATTGCAAACTTCAATATTCCTAGTTGGTGGCTCATGAACACCTCTGCCCTGATTTCCACCTGCTTTCCCACAGTCAACCCTTTCATTCTAATGAGCTGCAACTCTACTGCAGCCAGACTCCAGATCAAATTACTAGGTTTATTCAGAAGCATGTAAGTGCACAATTTTGCACAAAGAAAAGTGGTATGAACACAGAGCATTCTGTAGAGAGACAGATAGAGAAAATGTTGGAGGCTGTGGGTGCAATCAATTGCACAGTTCTTGTCAAGGGTGCAGGAGAAGCTAGGTTTAATTCTCAGGAAAAAGTCGATGACATGAATATGATTTAAAATTTAGCAAGAAAAAAAATTTAAAGAGAAAACCTCAACCTCTAATATGGATCCTGGTGGCTTTGTGGATTTTCAGGTTGTATCAATATGGAACTTTCATCAATGGAGTCTAGTTGAGCAACACCTTCTACAGAGAATCCTGTGGAAAACTGCTCTAAAAATTTCTTGAAGGAAATAAAGTAGATGTAGCAACAGAAACTGGGACATGGGAATCTTATGAGAGTGATGCACTTATAGATGCACTTCCTTGATGGAAGACAAACTTCATATATGTGAGGAGAATATTGCAAGAGAACCTCTCTGTAAGATGTCATGTATCAGCAAGCATTATGGCCAGTGGTCCCCTTACTTAGAATGCTGGAGTAACTTTTGTTCAAGTGTATTTGTGTAGAATGAGTCTTGGAAGATAGAGACTGCTCTCCTTAGTGGCTCAGAGTTCACATTTGTTTATTGTACAGAAAAACAAGTATGTCTGAGTCCATGGCATTTGCAGACAAAGCTAGTAGAAATTTTCTGAAAGGCTGGAGGTTTTGGCATTGGGTTCTTTACAGGTGAAAGGTGACTTCATGAGCAACAACTAGATAGAGATGGAAATAGATATTATGACATTTAAATGTACCTATTCTCTTAATTGAATGCTCAACAAAGGGTAATAGACTCTAACGTAAGACAGATGATGGTGCTTACTGGACATACACTGATGAAGCAAATTTACCAGAAACACAATTGGGAAGTGTAAATTGAGGGGAAGAGAAGTGATAAACAGGTGAAGAAGCTTACACAGGGAGCAAGAACAGTCAAGGTCCTGCACCAAGTGAATGACTTTAGCTTTAAAATAGTTTTAAGAAAGTTCACATATCATGATGAAGAACTTTTGTGAACATAAATTCATTTGCAGACACTGAACTGTGGCTTGCTTTTATGCCTGTGCTTTTATCAGCACAGTTGGACTGTAGGAAGAAGGCTGACTCAAGGTAGGCTCTGTACGGTGGTGCATATGTCCAAGGATCTAGATAACCTCTTGGCTCTGTGTGTGCATCCAGGGAAACAACCAAATGTCTTAAGATTAAAGTATACTGTTGCATACCTAAAATTGTTGTTTCTGATTACATTTCCATAAATATTTTGTTTCATAGTTTCACTTTCTGCTTATGTGCTTCTTTTAAGCCAAAATTTTGTAGGAATAAAGTTGTCCTGTGGGTTTTTTTTTTACCTCTGTAGTTTAGCTGATGTCTTCTGATGGTATGGTTCAGCTGCTTACATTTCAATTCTTGATAGAGAAAGTGTCAGTATTAATTCTTGATAGGGAAAGGGTCAGTATTCCCTTGATCTCTTCATAAAAGCACAAATATATGTTCTTTTGCTGCAAATTAGCTTATGTGTATCTTGAATATTAAGGCAGCCAAACTAAACTAAATATTTCTTGAGTCAGGACCCTGTAGAATAATATAAGTGAACAAATGTGGGAAGTGCTGAAAGAATGACCAGGGCTGGGAGTCTGGGTGTGGCCCCTGTTGCTAAAAGCTGAGTCATCAAGCCAAACCATGGAATGTGAATGGCTGAGCAGCTCATTGGGTGGGGCTGCTTGACTGAATAGTATAGACTCATAGCACCACAATGGCCAGGTTGACCAGTAGGACCTGGCACCAAGCGCACCTCAGAGGCAGCGATGGAGATAAGTTTTATCTAGAATGAACAGTGCCATCTTGAGTTCCTAGCATGCTTCCCCACACCCTAATACAGTTCTAGCAAAGGGGTGTTTCACCGAGAATTTCATGATCACAAGGCAGTGCTTCTAAAGAGGTCCACTTGTAAGAGTAATGTGAAGTTGGTGGCATAATATCTTATTTCATGTATCAAGGATTCTGTTCAGTGCTGTTTGTCAACATCAATTCAAAGTGCTACACATATGGAAATTTCTTGGTTTTGAAAACTGCAGGTTTTTACAAAATGTTTTTTTCAAAAAGGAATAAATATGTTATAAAATTTAATAACACTAGCAGATTCTCAAAAGTACTTTCTCTGTACATACAAAAATTCTGTTTTTAAGAAAGACATTCAGGTTTTGACAGTGACTTCTACAACTTGTCAAAATGAAATATTTTCATTGATATATGTGAATTTTTCTGTGTTTTTCTGAAGGATGCTATACAAAGACTGTCAAAAACTTTTAAATCACTTTGAGAGACTCTGAAAATTTTAATTTTAAACTGATGAACAAATTCAAACTATTTTAGACTTGTGAGTAATTTTTCAAACAACCTCACTGATAAATGTATTTTAAAAAATATAATGCAGAAAAATGTTGAGACTAATCAAATATGCTTTATTATCTTTTATGTTAATTTTGAATCTTTGAAATGTGTGTGTGTGTGTGTGTGTGTGTGTGTGTGTGTGTGTTTATCATCATCTGTCTGTGTCAAAGTAAGAGATAGACATGGAAGTAAAGAGGGAAAGAGATAGAGAAAGAGACAGACTAATATATAACCAGATTTGGAGAAAGTCACAGACACAGACACAACTTATATTTCAACATGGAATGGACGGATGATCTAGGAGCACAGTAGAGGAATGGACCTGTTCTGTGAGTGAAAATTGGATTTTTAAAAGTCTTTCAAGTCCTAGCAGTATCAGTCAAAAGATTCCCTAAACTTTTGTGCATATGACTTTAGAGGCTGATCATTTATCATTTCAAGGTCTGCAAAAGAGTAAAACAACAACATATTGTTTTCTGTCCATTTCTCAAATACATAGTGAATAAGATTTGCAAATTTCATGCAAATATTCTGTCCCTCTTGAGTTGTAAAGTGATTTATAACAGTTATTATTGCTTACTTTAAGTGTTAGTAATCCACCCTAAGTATTTGAATTGTTATTAAAATTCATTTTAATTTTAGATGTTTTTTTGTCCCTGCATAGAAACTCATTTTATGTCAAATTTCTTCCAACTAAGATTATGTCTCACTTGAGTCTTAAGAAAGCAAAGTAAGCCAAGCATTCCTGTATTAGGACTCTAAGGTGAATTAATGAATAAAGGACTGAAGAGGACTAGGTCCAGAAGGAGTGACTTGCAGACTGTGATCTGGGCATGGCTGCAAGGTTTAACTTGTTGCTAAGACACTTACCATGAAGCCATGGGAGTGGCTATGGCTCTCTGAGCAGTGGTCTGGGTGGGGCTTCATGCTCTGAGCTGGTATGTTGCTGAAAGTGAGTGAGACCTCTTAGGTTGATGGAGCAATAGGACCATTAGGGACCCAATGCCAGGAGTTAATCAGAGGCAGTGGTGGAGACAATCATGACACCTGTGGACAGCAGAGGCTTTGGAGAGAGCAGAGGAAATCTAGAGTCTGGGCTGATGGCCTCTGGCTTCTCTGTAGGGAATCCCCAACCCCAAATCTTTAAACTCCTTACTCAAGCTTCCACAGCTCTTTTACCCATCTAAAATGGCCTTTAGGCTCCCAGCCAGGCTGAGGCTGTGGCTGATGAGCTGGTTCCTGTGATAGAGTTCTGAACCCCTTTCATTTGTACTCTTCGTGTTTTTTATGTTTGCATTTGATTGGATTCTAGGAATTTCTAAACCTTTTCCTTACTTCTTAAGCAAGTCATACAGCACTAAAAAGGGAATTGTTCTGATTTCATGTGATTTTTGCTATTGATTTGTACTTTCATGCCATTATAATCTGGAAGGATACAGAAATCTCTTTTGAAGACATTCTATGAAATGTGGAAAGTGTCCATACTCTGTTGTTGGCTACAATGTTTTGTAGCAATTTAACTAAAGTACTTTTTATCAGAGCTTTGTTGATTTTTTTGTGTGGATAACCTGCCTACCCATAGAGTACATATTGAAGTCCCCCAGTATTATTGGTTTTTGAACTATGTATTAAGTTTTAATAGTTTATGAGATTGAGTAGACCAATGTTGAGTTCACATGTATTTACAATTATTATATTTTTCAAACCATTGTTTCCTTTATCAACAAGTAGTGACCTCCTTTGAGACTGGGTTTTGCAAGGATGCTAAGCTGCAAGCATAGTGCTCAAACCTGTGAATCTCTTGCTGTAACCTGTTACAGTGCTTTGTTTGCAGCCATGTGCCACCATGTCTCACTACTCTTTATATCTTCTGTAAGTAATCATGATGATTGCTGTCATTGTTTGTTAAATATGTATTGGGGCATAATATACCTGCCAAGATAGGGACTTAGAAAGTCAGGCACTGGATAGTAAAAGCATTGCAGATTTAAATATACAATACAATATTAATGGAAATGATTCTACCTGCTTCTTCATGGCACACAATATAAGGGAAGTCTCCAGCAGAAGACTCTCAGTTTTGTACACTAATGAAATAGAAATTCCTGTGATTCAGTCTCAATCATGGTTGGTAAGAAGGGCAGAAAAGACTGAGGAATGCCATTCTTCCCTTGGCCCTCGGCACACGCCACCGCACACTCATTGAGTGACTCGAGCTGGCCCTGGGGAAGGCATGTACACTTGGATCTTGGCCTGTGCAGCCACACACTTCCTGCATGATGCCAGCTGTGACTGAGGAATGCCATGTCTCCCTGGGATCTTGGCCCATGCATCTGGGTGCTTCCTGTGTGACTCATGCCAGCCCTGGGGAACGCATGCATGCTGCCTTTGAACTTTGGCCAGTGCAGCCATGCACTTACTGCATGACTCCAGCTGACACTGAGGGATGCCATGCCTTCCTAGGAACATGGCCTGTGCCAATGTGCACTCCATGCATGACTCGTGTCAGCCCTGGGAAACACGTGTTGTCCTTGGACAATGGCTCATGCAGCCATGCACTTTCTGTGTGACTCCAGCCACCACTGAGGAATGCCATGTAACCCTGGGACCCTGGCCCATGCCCAGAAGAAGCCTCGACCCAAGACATCTGTTGGCCCCTCAGGGACACTCCCTAACTCCTGGACCTAATACTGCTGTTGATCTTCAGCCCCCACCTTCCTCCCAGAACCTTGGACTATAGCTGATTAACTGTGCTAGCTTGAAAGGAAATTCAGTAACTGCCTCACCTAAACAGAAGATCTCAGCAGGCTCCAGTTAGTATGGTGAGTATGCCTCAAAAATAGAGATGTACTGTGGGTACATGGGGCCATTAGTAAAACTCCCTCCAATTAACTGTAAACACTTGGTGAGTCTGACAAGAGTGTGGGTAACCCCTTCCTGCACACAGAAAACATCAGGCAGGGTGAAGAGTATGCAGATAAGGACACACCCAACTTGGATAAAATCAAAAGGGTTTATGAGACACATAGGCACCCAATAGGAACACAGTAGGGCCTCAGATGACACAAACATTATAGATAAGGAGATTTGGTGACCTGGAATAAACCAAAGATAAAGTAATAGCAGGAACTAAATGTTGACCTACATCAATACTACTAGGCTTGTTAGTCAAGGAAGAATATAGAACTTAAACAACAGGACCTGCAATGAGCACTCAGGTGACTAGCCAACCTATTCATTGTGGGACCCAGCAATTGGACAAACATCAAACTTACATTAAGACCCCAATGCAACAATTAGTGCCACAACAGCTGGCACTAATGGGATTGAAGGACAAAATATTAATTTGAAAGGGGAACATGGCAAAACAAAACAGCAAAATGCAATCTCAAACATCTAGTCCATCAGGAGCAAGTACAGGAGACATTGAAATAGAGGACTTCAAAAGTTACACACCAAAAATCTCTGAAAAGATAGCAAATGAAAAAAAAATTCCATGAGGTTATAGAGCAAATCAAATTAGAAGTGCTCTCCCATGGAAAAAGAGAAACAACAACCTTAGCAAAGGAGTTACTGAGAACAGCTAAAGAAAAAATAGAGAAAAAAGTACAGGAGCATGGGAAACTTATTGAAACCTTGAATGAACAATATAGAAAACAAGCAGAATTCATTAAACAAACTCAAAGGAACATTCAAGAAACAAAACATTATATTCAATGTTGCAAACCATTTAAATGAAGCTGAGGATAGGATTCTGGACCTTGAGGACAGGATCAGACTTAGCAATTATGAAAGGATAGAAGTTTTAAAAATAACAAAGCAGCATGAAATGACAATCCAACAGCTTCAAGATGGTGCCAAGGTTAAAAATATAAGACTGACAGGGATCAGTGAAGATGCAGAGGTCAATACAAATGACATAACTACACTATTCACATAAGTAATAGCAGTTAATTTCCCAAACATAAGGAAAAAATCTGACATGAAGATATGTGATGCTTATAGAATGCCAGTCAAAACCAGTATAAATCAATACTCAGATATATAATAATAATTAAGATTCCAGACATACAGCATAAAAACAGAATACTAAAAGCTGTTAGAAAAAGTACACAGCTCACCTATCAAGCAAAGCCCATTAGAATCACAGCAGACTTTTCAGCACAAACCCTGAAGTCTAGAAGAGATTGAAGTGAGGAAATGCAAGTCCTGAAAGAAAAAACTTTTGACACAGACTGATGTACCCAGCAAAACATTCATTCAAATTTCATGAAGAAACAAGATACTTCCATGACAAAGAACAACTGAAAAAATTCAAATCCATAAAACCAACCCTAGAAAGAGTATTGAAAGACATACTGGACAGAGATAAAAAAGTCAAAAATCCTCAGAACACCAACAGAAAGAAACCACCAGGTAGGACAAGCAATTAAACAATAGGGAAAAGCAGAAAGGAAACACCTGGAACATAACATGGCAAAGTTTAGCCAGCACATATAGGTGATATCCACAAAAGTAAATGTGCTCAATTCACCTATCAAAAGAAATATATTGACAGAATGGATCTAGAAACAGGATCCCACAATATGCTGTATACAAGAAACACACCTGAACCAAAAGGAAACTCACATATTAAAAGTCAAAGCATGGAAACAGTATTCCAAACAACAGGAACCCAGAAAAAAGCAGAGGTAACTATTCTATTTGCAGGCAATGTGAACTTCAAACCTGAAATGATTAAAAGAGATAAAGAAGGTCACTACATACTCCTAAGTGGAAAAATTCAAGAGGAAAAACTAACAATTATAAATATATATGCACCAAATACAGGAGCACCCAGTTATATAAGACAAATTCAAAAGGACCAAAAAATCAAATACACAAGGAAACAATTATAGCAGGGAACCTTAACAGATCATTATCACAAAGAGATACATCAACTAGACAAAACATCAGCAAAGAAATAATAGAATTGAATCATACTTGTGAGCAATTGGACTTAGTAGATACTTACAGAGTGCCTCACCAACCACATCAGAATACACATTCTTCTGAGCTGCCATGGGACATTCTCCAAAGTAGACCATATATTATCCCACAAAACATTCTTAAGTAAATGCAAAATATTGAAGTTATCTCATGTATAATATCTGACCATAGCATAATGAAATTGAAAATTAATGGCAAAAGACATTGCAAAACCTACATAAATACATGGAAATTCAATAACAAACTTTGAACAACCAGTAGTATACAGATGAAATTAAAGAAGAAATAAAGCAATACCACAAATCAATGAAAATATAGGAACAATGTACTGTAATATATATGATTCAATGAAAGCAGTCTTAAGAGGAAGATGTATAGCAATAAATTGTCATATTAAAAAACAAAATGAGCACAAATAAACAACCAAATGCATCATCTTAAGCTTCTAGAAAAAGAAGACAAAGTTAAGCCCAAAGCTCATAGGAGAGACAAAATTGTAAAGATTAGAGTAGACATCAATGCAACTGAAACTAAAACACACACACACACACACACACACACACACACACAGAATTAATGAATCAAAAAGCTGGTTTTGGCCCTGCATCTGAGACCACCCTAAGGTACATGAGAGAGACCAGTGGGCCTAACTGGACTATGCTCAGCAAACTCCAAGCAGCCAGGAGGGCCTGGAACCCACTCTGGGCCCTGAATGTGCCTGCTCCTATGGAATCCCAGCATGCACGGGGCAAATTGGAACTCTGAGCCCAGGCAGTAAGATCACTCCCTGCATCTGATTCCATCCCAAGGTGCACAAGAGAGACCAGCTGGCCTAACTGCACTTCACCCAGTGATCTCCAACCAGGCAGCAGGGCCTGGAACTCACCCTAGGCTCTGACTGCATGCCCTCCTGCAGAATCCCAGCAGGCACAGGACAAACTTGGAACTCTGCATCCAGGCAGTAAGACCACACCCTGAGCCTGATACCATGACAAGGCACATGAGAGAGACCAGGAGGCCAAACTGGACTACACCCAAGGAACTCCAAGCAGCAAGCAGGGCCCAGAATCCACCGTTGCAGCCTGAATGTGTGCACTCTTGTGTAATCTAAGGTCCCCTGGGGCAAACTTGGAACTCTGTGCCCAGGCAGTAAGACCACTCCCTGCATCTGATATCACCCCAAGTTTCACAAAAAGGGCCAGCAGGTCTAACCAGACTACACTCAGTGAACTCCAAGCAGCTAGAAGGGCACAGAATCCACCCTGGGCCCTGACTGCATGTGCTCCTGTGGAATCCCAGCGCACATGGGGCAAACTTGGAACTCTCTGCCCAGAGGAACCTTGGACTACAGTGGATTATATGTGCTAGCCTGAAGGGAGATTAAGTGACTGCCTCACCAAAACAAGATCCCAGCTGGCTCCAGTCAGTGTAGTGGGTATGCTCCTAAAATAGAAGTGTACAGTGGATAGATAGGGACAGTAGTAAAGCCCCCTCCAACTAACTGTTAGACCTTGGTAAGTCTGACAAGAGTAGAGTGACCTCTTCCTACACAAAAAACAATCAGGCAGAATGAGGAGTGTGCCAAGAAGGACTCCCCCATCTTGAAGAAAATCAAAAGGGCTTATGAGACACACAAGCACACAATAGGCACTCAGTAGGGCCTCAGATGACACAAACACTATAGAGAAGGAGATTTGATGATATGGAATAACCTGAAGATAGTGTAATATCAAGAAATAAAGTTGACCTACATCAAACTACTAGGCTTGTCAGCCCAGGAAGAATATAGGACTCACCCAACAGACCCTGCAGCAGGAAGTCAGGTGATTGGCCCACTTATTCATTGTGGGACTCAGCAACTGGACAAATATCAACCTTACAGTAGGACACCAAGATACACACTACCAACAGTTCAGACTAGTGGGTCTGAAGGACCAAACACTAACTTGAAAGAGGAAAATGGCAAAATGAAAATGCAAAATGCAATCTCAAACATCCACTCCATCAACAGCAAGTACAGTAGACATTGAATTAGAGGACTTCAAAAGTAACACACCAGAAATCTCTGAAAAGATAGTGAATGAAATAAAATAACAACTCCAAAATGCAATAGAGGAAATCAAATTAGAAGTACTCTCTCATGTAAAGATGGAAGTAGCAGCATTAGTAAAGGAGTTGCTGAGTGCAGCTAAAGAAAAAATAGAGAAAAATGTACAGGAACATGGGAAACTGATTGAAATAATGAATGAATAATATAGAAAACAAGCAGAATTCATGAAGCAAACAGAAAGAGACATCCAAGAAATAAAAAATTCTACTCAAAGCATGCAAAACCATTTAAATGAAGCTAAGGATATAATTTCAGACCTTGAGGAGAGGATCACAATTACTGATCATGAAAGGATAGAACTTTAAGAAATAACAAAGCAGCATGAAATGACAATCTAGAAGCCTCAAGATGATGCCAAGAACCAAAATATAAGATTAATAGGCATCAGTGAAGACACTGGAGTCAATACAAATAACATATCTAAAATATTCACAGAAATAATAGGAGAAAATTTCCTAAAGATAGGGAAAAAAATCTGATATGTAGGTACATGAGGCATATAGAAAGCCAAACAGTCACAACCAATGTAAATCTACACACAGACACATAATTATTATCTCAGACATACAACATAAAAACAGAATAGTAAAAGCTGTTAGAGAAAAGACACATTACTTATTGAGGAAAGACCATTACAATCACAGGAGTCTTTTCAGCACAAACCCTAAAGTAAAGACATGCTTGGAGTGAGATATTTCTTTCTTTTTTTTTTTTGGAGTGAGATATTTCAAGCCCTGAAAGAAAACAAATTTCAACCCAGACTGATGTACTCAGCAGAACTTTCATTCAAATTTAATGGAGAAACAAGATACTTCCATGACAAAAAACAACTGAAGAAATTTAGGTCCACCAAACAAAACCTAGAGTGTTGAAAGACATACTAGACAGAGATAAAACTGACCACAATCCCCAGAACAATGAAACAAAAAAAACTACCAGGTAGAACAAACAATTAAATAAGGGGGAAAAGCAGAAAGTAAACTATTGGAATATAACATGGCAAAGTTGAGGCAGTACATATCAGTGATATACAAAATGAAAATGGGCTCAATTCACTCACTTATCAAATGAAATACGTTGACAGAATGGATCAAGAAACATGACCCCACAATATGCTGTATTCAAGAAACACCCCTGACCCAAAAGGAAACCCACAGATTAAAAGCCAAAGCATAGAAATAGTATTCCATACAACAGGAACCCAGAAAAAAGCAGTGGTAACTATTCTATTTGCAGACAATGTGAACATCAAATATATAATGATTAAAAGAGATAAAGAAGATTCAAGAGGAAGAACAAAAATTATATATATCACAGTAGCACCCAACTATATAAGACAGATACTAATGGACATGAAAAACCAAATAAACAAGAACACAATTATTACAAGGGACCTTAACAGCCCATTGTCACAAAGAGATAGATCAACTGGACAAAAAGTCAGCAAAGTAGTTGAACTGAATCATACCTGCAAGTAGTAGAAGTTTTGCAGATGTGAGTTGTAGATGTTAGTAGATGTTTACAGAGTGTTCCACCCAACCACAACAGAATACACATTCTTGTCATCTGGACATGGAACAGTCTTAAAAATACACCATATGTTATCCCATTAAACATTCTTAAGTAAATGCAAGGGTATTGAAATTATCCTATGTATAATACCTGACTATAACACACTGAAATTGGAAATTAATGGCAAAAGAAATTGCAAAACCTGAATGCATACACGGAAATTAAATAATAACATTTTAAACAACCTATGGGCTACAGATGAAGTGAAAGAAAAAATAAAGCAATACCTACAATTCAATTAAAATATGGAAACAACATATTGTAATCTGTAGGATGCAATGAATGTGGTCTTAAGAGGGAAACATGTAGCAATAAATTGTCATATCAAGGAAACAGAAAGAACACAAATGAACAACCTAATGTTCATGTCAAGATTCTAGAAAAAGAACAGCAAGTTAAACCCCAAGCTCATAGAGAAGAGGAAATAGTAAAGATTAGAGTAGAAATCAATGCAATTGAAACTAAAAAAAGACAAAGAATTAATGAACCAAAAATCTGGTTTTTTGAGAGAATAAACAAAATTGACAGACATCTAGCTAACCTTATAAATAAAAAGAAAGAAAAAACCCAAATTCATGCAATAAGGTCCACAAAAGGGGAAATTACTACAAATCCCATGAAAATTAAAAAGAGCATGAATACCTACTTTGAAAATCACTACTCACATAGAGAAGGAAAGATAGAGGAAATGGACAGATTTTTAGAAACATATGAACTACCAAAGCTCAAACAGAAAGATATGGCAAAGTTGAATAATCCAATGTCATCTATTCAAAGTGAAAATGTAATAAACTTAGCAACAAAAAAAGCCCAGGTCCTGATGGATTCACAGCTGAATTCCACAAAAAATTTAGACAAGATTTGATGCCAATACTTCTTATACACTTCAATGAAATTGAAAAGAAAGCAATCATCCTTAAATCATTTCTGGAGCCAAGCATAACTCTCATACCAAAAGCAGAGAAAGACCCAACCAAAAGGAGAACTATAGGGCAATCTCACCAATGAACACTGATGCAAAGATTCTCAATAAAATACTGGCAAATAGAATGCAGCAAATCATCAAGAAGATTACACATCATGACCAAGTGGCATACATTCCATGAATGCAGGGATGGTTTAATATATGGAAATCAATAAATGTGATACACCACATCAACAGAGCCAAAAACAAAAAACACATGGTCATCTCAATAGATAAAAGTAAAAAAAGAAGAAATAAAGCAACACCTACAATTCAATGAAAATGCACACAACATACTGTAATCTGTGGGATGCAATGAAAGCGCTCTTTGTTTTTTTGAAGTATTTACAATTTGCCTTTAATTTGTGATGTTTTTGAAATACAGATTTTTTTAAAATTTTATTTTAAACAGAATAAAACAAAAGAGGGCAGAACAGAGCAGATCAGAACAGGACAACATAGACAAAATTGTACTTTACATTAAAACAACTAGACATTAACAGTATCTATCACAATATCTATTTCTCTGCTATAGCTGAGCATAGTTTCAAATACAATAATATCAAACATAACAAAATAGTATAAAACCATTAAAGAGTGAAAGAATTACAGGGCATTCTGAACCAAATAACAGAGAATGATCAATGGGTACTATATCTGATTTTCAATAAAAAATTTTGTTTATACTATCACACATATTCACATCCCTATAAGACACAATGTGATAGGTAGAACCAATGGTAATAGAGGAATAGAAGCATGGTAGGACTTCTAAGAAGGATGATATTAAATCAGAACTAGCTGTTATAATGTTTTGTTTTCTTCAAAACAGATGTTCATACCATCACGCATGATATAGTGAAAAAAAAAAAACAGAATAAAACCATTCCAGCTGAGGAATGAAAACATTGAAAGGTTTAAAAGCTATGAGATTGGGACTCTTGCTGACCATAAAATCTTATATACATTTATCCACTGACATACTAGGGAGGTTATACTGTATTTAAACATGTGAGTCTGGTTTATTTCACGTATAAGTATGGCCTTAAGTTGTGTGCATTTATTTATAAATATCTCAATGTGGTCAGTCTTTATAGCTGAGTAGTATCCCATTGTATAAAAATGTCATAACTTTTTATCCATTCCTCAGTTGATGGGCCCTTAGGTTGTTTCCAAGTTCTGGATATTACAAATTGTGCTGCTATAAACATGGGTGCACATATATCACTGTGGTATGATGTTTTCAGATCTTCTGGGAATGTACCTAGAAGTGGGATAGCTGGGTCAAATGGGAATTCCATACCCAGCTTGTTGAGGAATCTCCAGACTGAACTCCACAGTGGGTGAACCAGTCTACACTCCCACCAAGAGTGTAGAAGAGTTCCATTTTCCCCACAGCCTCTACAGCACTTGTTTTTGATAGTTTTTTCTATTCTGGCCATTTTTTCTGGAGTGAGATGGAATCTCATTGTGGATTAATCATGATGAACATTTTTTCATATATTTATTTGCCATTCATATTTCTTCATCTGTAAACTGTGTATTCATTTCAGATGCCCATTTTGGGATTGGGTCTTTGAATTTCGAGGGTCTGATTTTTTTAATTCTTTATAAGTTATAGACAGAAGTCCTTTGTGTGAGGAACTGTCCATGAAGATTTTTTCCCAGTTTGTGGGTTTTCTTTTCTTTCTGCTGGAAACCTTTTTTGACATGTGGAAACTCTTTAATAAGACGTGGTCCCAGTTATTGATTCTTGGAAGTATTTCCTGTGTAGTTTGGTTCTTGTTCATGAATTCTCCTCCTACCCCTATATCTTTGAGATTGTTATCTACTTTTTCTTCCAGCAGTTTTAGTGTTTCTGTTTTAATATTTAGATCTTTGATCCATTTAGATTTTAGTTTAGTGTATTGTGATAGACATGGGTCTAGTTTTAGTCTTCTGTATATGGACAGCCAGTTTTTCCAGCACCATTTGTTAAGGAGACTGTCATTCTTCCAGTGAGCATATTTTGCCCCTTTATCAGAGATAAGTTGGTTTTGTGAGTTTGTGAAGACAATCGGACATTAACTGTAGCTATCATACTGTCTCATTCTCTGCTATAGTTGAGCATAGTTAAAAATAGAACAATATCAAACATACCAAAATAATATAAAACCATTCAAAGGAATGAAAGATTTATAGGGTATTCTGAACAGAATAACAGAAAACAATCAATGGCTACTATAATATCTCATTTTACATAAAATTTTTTTATCCTATCACATATATTAAAATCCCAATAAGACACAACATGACAGAACTGATGGTAATGCAAGAATAAAAGCATGGTGGGACTTCAAAGCAAGATGCTATGAAATCAGAAATGGTTGCCATAATGTTTTATTTTCTTGAAAACAGCTGTTCATACGATCACACATAATAAAGTCAAACAAAACAGAATAAAACCATTCCAACAGATGAATGAAAACATTGAAAGTCTTCAAAGCAATGAAATGGGAAATCATGATTACCATTAAATCTTATATGCTCTTAACAATTCTCACACTAGGGAGACTATATGGTATTTACACATGTGAGTTTGGTTTATTTTGTTTATGAGTATGGTCTCAAGTTGTGTCCATTTATTTATAACTATTTCAATGTAATCATTCTTTATAGCTGAGTAGTACTCCATTGTATAAAAATGCCACAACTTTTTTTATGCATTCCTCAGTTGATGGTCACTTAGGTTGTTTCCAAGATCTGGCTGTTGCAAACTGTGCTGCTATAAACATGGGTGCACATATATCATTGTGGTATGATGTTTTTAGTTCTTCTGGGTATATGCCTTGAAGTGGTATAGCTGGGTCAAATGGACTTCCAAACCCAGATTTTAGAGGAATCTCCACAGTGATCTCCACAGTGGTTGCCCCAGTCTACACTCCCACCAATAGTGCAGAAGAGTTCCTTTTTCCCCACAGCCTCTCCAGCATTTGTTGTTGGTAGCTTTTTTAAATCCTGGCCATTTTTCTGGAGTGTGATGGAATCTCAGTATGGTTTTAATTTGCATTTATATAATGACTAGTGATGATGAACATTTTTTCATGTATTTATTTGCCATTCGTATTTCTACATCTGAGAACTGTGTATTCATCTCGGATGCCCATTTTTGGATTGGGTCTTTGAATTTCGAGGGTTTGTTTTTGTTTTAATTCTTTGTAAGTTCTAGACAGAAGTCCTTTGTCTTAGGGACAGTTCACTAAGGTTTTTTTCCCAGTTTGTGGCTTTTCTTTTCACTCTGCTGGAAATCTCTTTTGACATGCAGAAACTCTTTAATAAGATTTGGTCCCAGTTATTGATTCTGGGAAGTATTTTCCATGTGGTTTGGTTTTGTTCATGAATTCACTACCTACCCCTATGTCTTCAAGATTTTTACCGACATTGTCTTCCAACAGATTTAGTATTTCTGTTTTAATATTTAGATCTTTGATCAATTTAGATTTTAGTTTAGTACATGGTGATAGGAATGGGTCTAATTTTATATGGAGAGCCAATTTTTCCAGCACCATTTGTTAAAGAGACTATAGTTCTTCCAGTGAACATGTTTGGCCCCTTTATCAAAGGTAAGGTACTTGAGTGTGTTTGTGGTTGTGGTTGTATCTTTCAATCTATCCCATTGATCTTCAGCTCTGTTTTTGTTCTGGTTAGTATTTCTAGTAACATGTTGAATGGGATCGGTGACAGGGGACATCCTTGTCTTGTACCTGATTTTAAGGTAAAGGCTTTCAGTTTTTGGCCATTTAATATTATGTGGGCTATTGATTTTTCATAAACAGTCTTTATCATACTGAGATAAAGGCCATCATGTTTATTTTATTACAGTAGCTTTGTAGTATAACTTCAAGTCAGGGATTGTGATGTCTCCTGCCTTGCCTTAGCTGCTTAAAAGTGCCTTTGCACTTTTAGGTCTCTTCTTGTTCCAGATGAATTTTAGGAGTGATTTCTCTAGTTCTATGAGGTATGTTAGTGGTATTTTCATTGGGATTGCCTGAAATATGTATAATAATTTTGGGAGAATGGCCATATTTGCAATATTTATTCTTCCTATCCATAAACTCAAATATTTATTCTTCCTGTCCAAGGGCTGTCATTCCATTTTCTGAGGTCAATTTTCAATTTCCATTTTAGGTTATTATAATTTTCCCTGTATAGGTCTTTTATTTCTTTCATGAGATTAATTCCTAAGTATTTCATTTTTTGCATGCTAATGTGAAGGGTGTGGCTTCTCTTTCCTCTCTTTCTGTATTTTTGTTGTTAGTGTATAGGAATGCTA
>PVJX010034395.1:0-18980 GCA_004027295.1 Dolichotis patagonum | reverse complement strand
AGTTGGAATGGTTTTATCCTGTTTTGTTTGACTATATCATGTGTGATGATATGAACAGCTGTTTTGAAGAAAACAAAACATTATGACAGCTATTGCTGATTTAATATCATCCTTCTTAGAAGTCCTACCATGCTTCTTTTGTTCTACTACCGTTGGTTCTATCTATCACATTGTGTCTTATTGGAATTTGAATATGTGTAATAGTTTAAACACAATTTTTTATCGAAAATGAGATAGTATAGTACCCATTGATCATTTTCTGTTATTCGGTTCAGAAAGCCCTGTAATTCTTTCACTCTATGCATGGCTTTATACTATTGTGTTATGTTTGATATTATTGTATTTGAAACTATGCTCAACTATAGCAGAGTAAGAGATATGGTGTTAGCTACTGTTGATGTCCAGTTGTCTTAATGTAAGTAAAGTACTGTGTTGCCTATGTTGTCCTGTTCTGTTCTGGTCTGCTCTGTACTGCCCCCTTTTGTTTTATTCGCTTTCAAATAAAAAAAGAAAAGAAAGAAAGAAAAAGAGTGATCTAAACTCACTGTCACAGCTTTATGCTGTCACCCTCAGCCTGTTTTAACCGAACTGCTGTCCCCTCCTTACTCTTCCACAGCGACTCGCACTGCGTTGCCTGAACAGTGGTTAAATTAGTCACGCACCTTACTCACAACTGCTCCTTCTCGAAGCTCTCTTCTCCTGGCTCTGGGGTACCTCGCCTTCCTCCCACTTCTCTGGTGATCATCGCTCCTCCATCTCTTAGACTGCCGTCCTCCTCGCAGTTCCCCAGGACACTGACCTTGCCCCTCTTTTCTCCGCATTCTCCATCCTCCAGTGGGTGCTTACACCTCTTCCTGCGGTTTAGAGGCCTTCTGTGGGCAGAGCACTGATGTATCCCACCCCCAGACTCTGGAGCGTCCTGACACTCATTTGATGTCTCAGTTTAGACGCCAACTTAAGCCTGTCCAAAAGAGAATGACTGCTATGTCCCCAGCTGATTCCCCATGTGGTCCCACCAGGAGCCTAGGATCCATACCGCTCAGTCTATTCCTCCCCCAGCCCAGCCCCTCTCACTGCCCCACTGTGCACCAGCCACACTGGGCCTCCTTCAGGCCCCTCAGCATAGTACATCTCATGCTCTTGGGGCCTTTGCTGTTCCTCAGCCTGCAATGCTCTGAAACATATCTATCACCAAAGAAATGACTATCGATTCTCCAGTATCCGATTACATGTCACTTCCACAAGGAAACTTCCTCTAAGCCCCCTGTTAAAATAAAAGCTACCTCTGCCTTGTCAGCACCTGCTGCATACTTCCTTCTGGGTTGTGCATCTGCTCGTATCTGAGTGATTATCTTTATGTCTGCTCCCTCACTGGACTTGGAGCTTCATGACTAGTGTATTGGTAGTGTAGGTTGGTAAGTGAATAAACAAGTAAGGTAGAAAATGCTTTTTTAAATGTTTACTAAGCAATAGCCCCGTATGGTTTATTAAGCAATAGTCCAATATGGTGGCATGCACCTATAATCCAAGTATTCACAGAGATTGAGGCAGGAGAGTCTCACGTTTGAGCCCAATCTGGGCATTTTACCAAACTTTGTAAGACCCTGTCTCAGAAAAATTTTAAAAGGACTCTATAGCTTTGGTGTGAAGGTCTTGGGTTTAATCACCAGTACTAAAGGGAAAAAAAGAGGGAGAGCAATAAAGACTCAATGTTTTATAAGCATGAATAATTCCACATTAAATTCCATGTTCCTAAACATATTGCTAAAGCAATTACAGTATCATGATCTAGAAACCACAGGGAAATCCCGGTGTGGTTTCAGAGGATGTCAGCAGGCGCACATTGAAGGTCACCACTTACTGTGCCGGATGGTGAGGTGGGAGCAGGGAGCAGGGGGAGAGGTAAGGCCAGCTCCGGGGCTCTGCTGCTGACTGCACTGTCCCCAAACTCCTGCATCTTCGCTTGGTCCTCTAAGCAGATTGCTCCGATGCACCTGCCTGCTTTTACAGGCAGGATCTAAAATTGTTTGCTTCTACTTTGTATCCTTGATGGCTTATGACACTTCTCTAAACCCACGGTTCAAATCACTGAATGCACTGCCCCACCACTGGGCTGCCCGTCCTCCAGGAACTTAGCCTGGCTTAACATACGTAATATACATCCAACCTGCTGAGCAGACCAGAGTGGAAAGGATGGTGGAGATTGTCTCCAGGGAAGAGGATAAGACCTCAGGAAACTTCATTTACGTATTGTTTTAATGTTTCCAAGAAGAGTGCATTACCCGCAAAATCAACATAAATAAAGCAATTTGCAACATAAAGAAAATGTAGCATACACCTGGGAAATCATTAAATTGCAGAAAAGTTGGTACTGGGTTGGTCCCACAGGGAACTGGCAAACATTTTGACACATTGACAGGGACAGCCAGAAAGGAACAGCTCAGTGGCTAAAATTTGGGCTTTTTTATTCCCATCCTCTACTAGAACAAGACCCTAAAGAGAGGCATCAAGAGCTCAATACGGTTCTACAGATTCCTATATTTAGGAGCTAAAAGTGATTTTCAGGATTATGAGTTGCTTAATATTCAGTGGCTCAACAGATAAAGAAAGAATCTCAAAACAGACACAGGGGCACGCTGACTTTGTGTCCTGAGATGCCTCTTTATTCCTAGCAGTTCATGGTCTAAAAGCTATGCTGCCTAAAGACTTTTGTCATTTGTTTGTTTAAACAAATGAATAGGTATTTGTAGTGGATTTCAATTGGCCTGAGGATTAACTCTGCTTGGCCAAAGATGTCCAAATTGATATGGAGGAAAGAAACTCCCAGCCTGCTAGATGTCTGGTACGAGTTTGTATTCTCTAAAATCAAAGGATGAATTTTAGGAACAACAAAGGTTAAGAGCAGAATATATTTACTGGGGAAAGAAAGCTTCTGTCTGAGAGACACAGGGGTTTCCAGTAGGTTGCTGAGGACCCCGCCTTTTCTGGGGATTTTTATAGAGCAAAATCATGAGGTAAGGCAGGTCCAAGGTGGGGGAAAATGGGAAATCACAAGATGGGCATGAGGTGGAACAGAACTGTGGTCAACCAATAAGATTATGAGCATAATTGCTCAGGCAATATCGATTAAATTGGATTAAATGGGGAAGCAAGTCGTGTAGCAAGTGGGTATGACACCGAAAAGGGTTCTTTCGGTAAGGGGTCAGATCAGTGGCTCTTCCTGGCCTTCTCAAAGTGATCAGTATCTATTTAGGGTATCAGTCATTGCTGTTTATCCTTAGGAAGTGTGTGGGTGCACTCCTTTCATCTTTTATCTTGAGGTCGGGCCCTGGCTGGAGGTGTTTATCTCCCTAACATTTGCAAGGCATCCTGTCTTCTGCATGGGCTCTGTGGAGGACCTGGCCCTGTCTGACTGTCTATAATATTTCTACCCAACTTAGCTGCCTGTAGCAAAATCCCTTTCATCCTTGTTCTGGAATTAACCTAACAAGAGAGACAAAAGGAGGCACTACGTGCCTATGTCAATATAGAGGGTCCTCTAAAGGATACAGAAATGAGGATCTGAGCATCAAGGCACCTCCTAGAAGAAAAATGAAGAGACCTAGGCTGCTGGAGAGAACCTAAGACCATGAGGAGTGGTTTAATGTATGAGCCCACAAAGGCAGCAGAAAAGGCCATCGTGAACACTTAGCAGTTTAAATTCTAAAGAAGAGGCTGAAAGAACAAACCCCAGCACAGCTAGAGGTGGGCTCTGTGCAGAAAGCCAGCTGTTGAATGAAAGATGGACCAACAGAGACAGAAACAAGAATCCTGGCTCCCTCACCCTTCTCAGCAGCCCTGATTATACCATCCTGAGCAGAATTGTGATGCCTTTATAAGAGAAACCAGATTTAAATATATCGACTTAAAAATCAGTACAACTCTTGGAAAAAAAACTAGCCAAAGGGAAAAAGCAAAGCTAAGGATGCTGAGGTTCGAGGATTCCTGGTAAAACAGTCCCGTCAGGTCACCCCAGATCACCCCATGGAAAAGGTCACCAGTCAGAAGTGCTTCCCATGCCCAGCCTCACCTTCGGTGCAATCGAGAATCAGCACGCACTGGAAGGGAAAGAGAGAGTACAAGAAACAAAATAAGAGCTTGAGGGAGTCTTGGACAAAGGAAGAGGTGAACCAGGGAAAATGGGCTTTTCATAAATAGTAAAATATCATAAATTAATGAATACATTGTGACATCCATAACGGATAAAAACATATAAAATGGGAACTAAATAAAAGGTATCTTGGAAATGAAAACTAAGTCAAAATTTTTAAACTCAATAAATAAAACACTAGGAAAATAAAGACAAGGAAATATCCCAAAAAACAAAACAAAGATAAGAAAGAAAACAAAAAAAAAATCAAAAGAAAAATTCACTGATCAGTTCAGGGTAGGGAAGAAAATTATTGAGGAAATTACTCCCAGCAATTTTCAAGTGGAAAAGCTAAGTGTCCAGGACAGACGAAGAAAACACATTCACATCAAGGAGCATTACTGCAGAGTTTCAGAGCTCTGGGGACAAAGGGAGGTCTCCAGAGACTGATGGGGGAAGAGCTACATATGAAAATCCAGTCAGCACAGCTTTAGGGTTATCAACAGCAGCAGTAAAGTCTAAGAAAAAAATTAGAATCTTTCTGTCTAGAATACTATACCGAGTTATTGGTTGGTAAGGCTCCCTCTAAAATGTCATTTGATAGTCTCCGATTCCTGGTATCTGTGACCATGTGTAACCTGCTCCCCTTGGAATACAGATAGGATTGAAATGTGTCCCCACAAAACTCATGTTGACAGCATAACCCTTAATGAGGCTGTATTTGATGCACAAAGCAATTAAGGTCAAATAAGGTCATAAAGGTGGGGCCCTGAACTGATAGGATTGCCGTCCTTCTGAAAGACATCAAAGAGCTCTCTCTTTCTCTACCACATGAGAACAAAGGATGAAAGTGGCACTCTGTAAGCCAGGAAGAGGAGCCTCAACAGCACCCCATGCTGCACCCTCATCCTAGACCTCCAGCCTTCAGAACGCTGAGAAAATAATCATCTGCTGTTTAAGCCACCCAGCATGTGGGATTTTGTTCTAGCAGCCTGCGCAGACTATGACTCACATCTCATGAGTCGAAGATAGCAGAAGTGTTGGCTGCCACTTCTGAAGCTACATTTTAAAAGGACTCTGGCTTCCTCTTCTTCAGCTTCTCTTTCTCTCTGATTTGCTCAGTATGAGGAAAGTCACCTCCCACATTGTGTGCAGCTCAATGGAGAGGCTCAACTGGTAGAAAACTGAGCCCCCAATCCAATAAGTCATAAGGAGCTGAATCCTAGAAGCCACTTCATGAGTGATCCTGGAAGCAGATTCTCCCTCAGAGGACTCCGGAGATGACAGCAGCCATGGTTGTCACCTGGATAAAACCTAAGCCAGAAGACAGAGAGCAAAGGCCCCAACTCATAGAGATAATAAGACTTTTAAAAGTTTTAAGTTTAGTGTAATTCATTATGCAGCAACAGACAACTACAACTATCAATCTAGTGTAAGTTTAAAATAATGACAATTTCAAATATTCAAGGTCTCAAAGAATTTACATTGTTTGCTCTACTTTTTTTCAGAAACAAGAAACCAACTCATAGAATCAGGAAAACAATGGAGCCAACATGAGAGAGGAATCTGCAGGGTGCTGGGGGAGTAGAGGGAAGCCTTAGAACCTCAGTTGGGACAGTTCTCGAAAGCAACAAGCTCAGATTGGAACCAAAGACCAAGGACTCCAGGAGAGTCAGCTTCGAGGGGAAAAAAGTGTCCTGAGAAGTGATCGATTTTTTTTTAAAGAAATGGAAGGGAGACATATACTTCTGGTAGCAGTTTAAGGGGTCATTGATGATAGATATATTAAAAAAATAAGAGAAGACATAGAGATACAAAGAGTGATTAGTATGAAAAGAAAAAATAATTCAAGAAAGAAAATATAATGTAGTACTAGTATGTGGTTTGATGCATTAGTTTGCCAGGGCTATGCTGACAAAATACCACACACCAAGTTGTACAACAGTATAGAGCCAGTATTTCACTGTCCTAGAGATCAGAAGTCCAAGACCAAGGTGGAGGAGAGCGGTGACAATCTTTCCTCCCACCGGCTCTTGATCACTTACTGACCATCTTGGCATTGCTTGGCTCACAGTACCGCCCCGCATGTTCTGACTTCACCTTCTCCTGCTGCTCTTCCTGTGTGCACATCCACTTTTGTCTCCCCACTTTTAAAAGGACACAGTCATATTGGACTTAAGGTTTTTACCTCTCTAAAGACCTGTAATGGTTTGTGTCCAGATGTCCCCTGAAAAGCCTTGTGTGATCGTAGGTGGGACTCTTCAGAGGTGGCTGAATCTAGAGTGTGTTCTGGGGTTAAAGATGTGATGCTGGGGTTGATTCATGGTGCAGGGTTAGGATTAAGGGTGCCCGCCTGGGTGTGGCGCTACCTGCTCAAAGGGTGGGTCATCTGGACGGGATCTAGGGACAGAGTGGGGCTGCTGCTAGCTCTCATGGCTGCTTCTTCCGTACTCCGCTGCTTTGCTGCCTTCTGCCAGCCGTCGACTGTTTCTCCTCCGCGATGCCCCTCAGCCAGGTCACCGCACCTTGGAGCCAGCAGACTGTGGACTGAAACCTCTGCAAACTGTCAGCTAAATAAACCTCACCTCCTTTAACTTTGGGTGTTGGGTATTTTGTTTCTGCAACAGGAAAAATAAGACATGACGCTATCTCCAAATAAGGTTATATTTTGAGTACTGGGAGTGAGGAATTCAAGTTATTAATTTGGAAGGTGGGAGGGCATAAGGCAAGCCATAAGTCATGGATATCAATAACATAAATACCACAGAGCTAACAAAAATATCTTTGTGTATTTGAGGAGTTCAAGGGAGGAAAATACGTGTGTGCATGTGCACACATGTATGTGTAAAAAAAAAAACGTGGGAAGGGAATGTGACCTTTAATCCTCACGCTAGTATCTAACACTCAAATTGAAGTCACTCAAATTGGGCCCAGAAGTCAGAGATGCTGTGGGAGCTGGGCAGGAGGGACACCCCAGACCCACCCTGAAACTGCTCATTTCAGCAGTGTGAGTTAGTGAATTAGGGAGCCTCCGCTTCAAAATTAAAAACGACTGGAGATGTAGCTGTGGGGAAAGGCCCAGTCCACTGAGAAGAAAAGCTGTCTACACATGATTTTTAGAAATAAAAAGAGAAACACCCTAATCTTTCCTGATGTCTACGACACCTAGCAGCATTTAATAAATCCGGTTTGAACTGAACCAGGCAGAGTGAATTCTTCTCTTGTCAACTGCACTGCATTGATTGCACTGACGTCCTAGTCAATGGCATCTGTCCGTCCACACCACTTTCAGGGTCATGGCCAAGCTCTCCCATCAGGAGGAGTCTGTCTCCCTGTGTGGCCACTTGCCTTGGCGATGTAGGTACTTTCAGAAGATGAGGAATTCCTTCTTAAAACACACGGTAGTGTCCTTGTTGGCCACAGACGTCGGACTTAATAGAAGTGAGAAACTCCGCCCTTACTGAGTACCTGTGCGTCACAGATAATTGTGCTCCAGTTAGCAGCGTGAGGACTCTCAGCTCCAGTGTCACCCTTCATCACCTGCTCTGCGGAAGTGGAGGTGGTCCCCATAAACCACTCCCCCTTGTTAGTTGCGTGACATCAAGCGTTATCCACAGAGGGGTGGGGAGCCACCAGAGGAGGAAGGGGCTCTGCTCCTCCTGGCCTGGGTCCCTCCCGCCCTGTTCCTACAGATCTCTGGCTTCTGAGGTGAAGGACTCCTGCAGCATTCAGCAGCTGCAACTCCCAGCAGGCACCACCTTCCTGAACACCACCAGGGCACTACCTGTGGACTCCAGCTACCCAGAGGGTGGGCTTCCAGCAGGGCCACTGGCACAGCGCGTGAGCCAGGAGCCACACCCATGTCCTCCCACAAGGCGGGAGGAAGGACCGCGCTTGGGAACACGCTCAGCTACTGCCCCCATCTGCCTCTTAGCACTCTTTAGAGCGCTGGTTACTTCCTGTTTGCCAAATCCCTGCTACTTCAACCCCTGTTAGAGTTACTAACTGCCCATATTAAGCTTGCCAGGTTCAAGTTACTGTGTTTTTTCTATCTCCCAGCTGGACCCTGGTTGACACAAATAGCTTGGAGGTCCCCCCCCCAGGGTTTAATACTAAAGATTAGGCACGAAGGGCTCTCATTTTAGGTATATCTCCATAAAGATGCAGCCCCACACTTCCATCTCTGAGTACACACCCAGCAGACATGCACACATGTGCTCACCAGGGCTTGCACGAAATTGCTCATGTCACCAGTATGTCCAGTAGCTCAGAACCAGAAGTGACAGTTATGGCAAAATGGATGAATGAATTGTTGTTTAGTCCCATGATAGAATATTACACAGCAGTGATAATAAATGAACATAGTTAATCTCACAAATATGATGTTGAGAAAAAAGACAGCACAGAAGAACACATGTTATATGACTTCCATACACACTGAACGTATTAGAATTAATCCACAGTCTTAAACATCAGAGGGTGTTAACACTGGGGCAGTACAAAATGAATAGAAGCAGCTGATATTGTTCTGTTTCCCAATGTGAATGCTTCATTCCTTGTGATATATTTGTATATCACAAATATACCTATTTGTGATATGTATACTTCTTTGTTTAAATATTGCACCAATAAAAACTTAAATAACTGCATAGATATACCAGTACATGCATCCTTAATGTTCCTCAATTTTTTTCTTTAAGCTTCTTTTTAGCAAATTCTTATGGAGGAGGTCGAGGGTCAGTGCAGGTCTGAGAAGCAGTACCCAGACATAACTAAGCAAGCAGGAGACATCAAGGGGGGAACACCTGTGACGAACCAAGGAAACAGAGCAGCAGGCACGAAGACCCTTCCAGCTGTGACAAACACCTGACAGCTGAGAAGGAGACAGGGAGGAGGCCTGAGAAGGAAGAGCCTTGGACCAGAGAATGCAGGCCAGGCCAGCAGGGAGCTGCCAGCCACGGTCATCCTGGAACCATGCACCATGCAGGCACAGTCCCGTGTCAGTAAGCACCTGGTGGTGCCCAGACCCTGGCTGGGAGCAGCCTGGTGCAGGGTGGATGCAGAGATGTGGGAAGGGGAGCTGTGAGTCAGTCACCTCCATACACGGGGTCACAGCAGAAAAAACTACATTATAGTAATAATAATGATGCATTGATAAAGGGGCAGCAAAATAAACCCTATCTGCACCAAAGAACAGTAAACACTAACAAGGAACCAGACGGATCCACATCTTCTCACATTAACAGTTGTTCAAACCATCACACAGTGAAAAGTTTAAAAATAATGGGTGCAGAATTCCTCCACCTCTCAGCACCAAAGAGTCTGGGTTTTTTACAAAAAACTTTATTCTTTCAGATGAAAAATAATTTTGATTCTTTTTCTTTTTTTCTGCCATATTTTTCTACCATCAATTTTTTTCTGCCCTGTAGTTGTATTTTACATTTTTAGCAAATACACACACACACACACACACACACACACACACACACACACACACAATTGCCAGGGGTAAACCCATGAACTGATGAGCTCACATTTTTTTCATCCACACCTTTCTGTTCCTCTGCTTCCTGGCCTGCCTGACTCAGGCCTTTGAAAACACGTTTCCTTCAGAAAAAGCCGTCAGCTGTTGAGGTCCACGGCGCCTTGCAGCTTCGTTCTCTGCAGCCCGCCTTCCACCTTCGAAAGCTTACCTTTCCCCTTTGTCCTTTTTACCAGGAAGAAGATGTTCATTTTACTCTGGGATCTTAGAATCACAAAGTACTGTATTTTGTCACCCTGGTTGTTTAGTTGTTCATTTGGGCATCGTTTCCTCTGGGTGGCTTCCTTCCTCCGCCTGGTCTGTCCCTGTCACACTTGCCCCCCCCAACTGTGACCTGTGTCACACGTCTCCCAGGTGGCTGTGTGAGGTAAGTGGCCAAAAACTGGACTCACTCGAGCCCAGCATGAATCACGGATAATAATAACACAAGCCCTGGCACCAGACCTCCTGGGGCTCACAGCTGGCTCTGCCACCTGCTTGCCAAACAGCTTCAGCCAAGACAGCTCACCAGCCGTCACCTCGAGACAGCACCAGTGTGACACAATGCCCGCCGGAGTCCTGTGAGGTTGGATGAGAAAGATGCATATAAAATGCCCAGAACCCAAACCAATCAACCAGTCTTACAGCCAGCCTTTAATAGTTATGGGATTTAAACACCTAAATTACTAGAAGTGGGGCCCTGGTGGGAAAGAAGAAATTACTTTGCATTTCTTTATAGCCAGCAGTTTATACTCAGTCCCTTTCCTTAGCAATAAGTTCTGGGACCCAGGCCAGACACCTGCAAAGTGACCACATTCTAGCCCTTAGGTTTGTGGAGACCTGGACCAAGTTAAGAGAAGCGTGACTCAGCTGAGCGCCACTCACCCTGCCAACTCAGAAGGTCACCATGACCGAATCGCAGCAGGAAGCACAGTCCAGGGAGCCTCGAGTTCAATGGAATCCAAGTCATTAAACTCAAAAGCGAAGGATTGGGCTTTTTAACACAACATGTTTATAACATTCGTCACTGAAGGGGATCAGCTGCTTTCGGAGACCGTAAATAGTTCTGTCATTTCCCAATTTCCAGCTCTCACATTTTAAGAAGGTGGGATTTTTTAGATCAAAACAATACAAACAGAGAGCTCAGAAGATAATTTATGACAACATGTCAGGCAATGATGAATGATCTTTTAATACACACACTGGGTCACGGCTCTCAGATGGTCTGACTCCCAGGCCGAAATTACAAATAATTCCATTAGAGTTGCAAACAACCCACTTATCAAAAACGGCCAAGTAAACATGTCACTCGATGGAGTTTCCCAGGCGTTTGTGAGCGTGGCAGACTTCCCAAACGACAAGCCCCCTGCGCCCTTGACTGTCTCTTAGGAGGAGAAAAAGCAAACTGTTGAACACTTGCCGGAGAGCGAGAGAAGCCAAAGGCTGACGCGGGCTCAGCCGGAGGATGGGTGGGAGCCAGAGGCCGCTGCAGGCTGCAGGCTCCGTGCCGGGCTGCGGCGCACAGGGGCTGCTCAGCCTCAGGGCCACCTGTCACACAGGCTGCACAGGTGTCCCGCCTGCTGCGCCGGCTCTGCTGTCCCTCCTGAAGAGCAAGGGCTGTCCGAGAGGACCCGGCGCGCCCATCTGCAGGCCTGGACTCACTGAACTTTTAACCCACACACTCAGCTTGCGGACCCCCAACCTACTCCCACGGCCCCCGTCATGGAGCTGAGAAGAGCATGGCACCGTCTGACTACCACAGGATTTGCTGGGACTCAGGACAGACCCTGGGTCTCCTCACCCCAGACACTGTCAGCACCACTCACTGAAACTGTAAAGCCAGAGGAGATGAGAGTTGTCCTGGAAGGTGTGCTGAGAGGGTTCCATGGAGGGGTTGGCCCTGCAATCCCCGCCATCCCCCAATTGAAACATTAAACTCTGCCTGGAGAATCATCACTTTACTAAACACAATGTCAAATAAACTTGAAATCAATCATTGAAATCAATCATTCAATCCAATTTTTAAACTTCATCCCCCCCCACAAAAAAAGTATTCAGTCCAAATAAAAGATCCAATCTCTCAATTCATTTATAGACCTCTTCTCCAAAATTCCAATGACTGTTAAAAGAGAACGTTCCTAAATCTGATTGGCCAAAACAAATATTAATGTGACCAGTGTGACCAAAAGCATTCCAGAGCAGAACTAGACATGTGAAATGGTCTTCCAGGGAGCAGTTGTCCCCAGTGTCATTTTTAAACCCTGCCTTTTGCAGATCGCCTCAGGCAGGTTCCATCTTTCTCTGTCTGTTAGGTTCCCCTGGGTCACATGGGTCTATTTGTTCTTCCTCACTTTGTCCCCTAGGCAGATACAGTGAGTCAACTGAAGGCATGGACTTAAGAACCGAACAGACCAAGAGTTTCTTCTTCTTCTTTTGCATTCTTTTATTTTTAACTGACACATAAAGTGTGTATTTATGGGGTTTGGTGTGATGATTCCATAGGACTATACAAGGTATAACATTCAAATCATGTAATTAACATATGCATCTCTTTAATTTATCCTTTCTTTGGGCTGGGAACCTTCTAATTCCTCTCTTCTGGTTGTTTATAAAATGCACAAGACATTATTGCATACTATAACCCTACCATGCTGCAGAAAGCTAGAACTCATTCCTCACATTAACTGTGTTTTGCTACCCACTACCCAGCCTCTCCCTACTTCTCTCCCACTCACCCTTCCCAGCCTCTGGCAAGTGTGATTCTACTTTCTCCATGAGATCAACTTGTCTTAGTCTCTTTATCTCTAAAATGGTCATAAAAAAACCACGCAGGGTGGCACATGCCTATAATCCCAGCACTCTGGAAGGCTGAAGCAGGAGAATCACTAACTGGAGACCAGCCTGGGCAACTTAGTGAACCCCTATCTCAAAAAGGCTGGGGAAGGCCCGGGCAGCTGACAGACAGAAGCTGACTCTTGAGGTCAACCAGCGCCAAAGCGCAGCTGAGGGCAAGGAAAGGCTGGCACATGCAGGAGGGACTGGCATTGCATTACGCTGGCATCACTCAGGGTCCAGAAAGGGTCCCACGGGGGTGAGGCCCCTCGGCCAGATCCCAGGAGTCGGCACGGGGATTCCTGTCAGCACCCATTTCCGCCAAGTGAAAGGCACACGTTTCGAGATGGCCAGAGAGTACTGGACAAGGGTGTACGTATACATGTGCATGAGCATAAGCATGTTCGTGAGCATGTGTGCATGAGTGTGCACACACGGTGTGTATGCATACGCATGTGCGTGTGTGTGCATGTGTATGTGCATGAGAGAGAAGGAAACAAGAGACAGACAGACAACCTGGGAGAAGCCAGGTCTCAGGCTGCTGGTTCTTTTTATTTTATTTTAAGAGAGAAAAGAAAATTTTAAAAAGACAGAATAGCAAGAAGAAAAGTAGAATACAGAGTTCAAAAAAAAATTAACATCATAAAATCCCTAGTTGATACATTACATATTGTTAACAATAGTTGTTCAAGTTACAGAGTCAAAGCATAAAAAGTGGCTAGACACTCATTGACAGTACAAACTGTTCAGTGATCTAACAAAAACTCAGTAATATGGTCATCTATTTACACACTGTACACACCATTATATCCTTTAGAGAACTTTCCTTCCCTTTCACTTTTACAAGATCTATTATATCTATTATACTTTTCTACCTATTATACTTTTTGGATACCATTATTCTGTCTGTTATTATTATTTTTACACTAGAGAGACAATGTGATATTTACTACTGTGAGTCTTGTTTATTTCACTGATGAGGATATTCTCAAGTCACCTCCATTTACCTATAAAAGCCTCAAAATCACCCTTTTTTATAGCTAAGTAATATTCCACTGTATAAAAATACCACATCTTTTTCATCCACTCTGCAGTTGATGGGCATTTTGATTGTTTCTAAGATTTAGCTATTGCAAATTGTGCTGCTATGAACATGGGTGCATATATATCACTGTGACATGTCAATTTTCAATCTTTCTGGGAAAATGCCAAGAGGGGAATAGCTGTGTTTAATGGGACCTCCGATCCTAGCTTTTTGAGGAATCTCCACACTGATTTCCACAGTGGTTGCACCAGTCTGCACTCCCACCAACAGTGGAGAAGTGTTCCTTTTTCCCCGCAGCCTCGCCACGTTTGTTATCAGTTGTCAGGCTGCTGTTTTGATGGAAGTGGCTGAGTGACAAGGCACGGGTGGAGGACGGGCCCCCGGGTGCTGCTTGTCCCGCAGAAGGCTGAAGCCCACCGCTGCAGAGCCCGTGGCTCCAGGACAGAGTGCGGCCCTCTCCAGCTCGCCGCTTCCCTCACCGAGCTCCAGGGCAGCGCAGGGGCCGCCGCTTGGCCAGCCGGGAACTCGCTGCTGCCCGCCGAGTCCTGAGCGCTCCAGGCCCAGGCTTCCGAGGTAACGCCTGGAGACCCCCGAGAGCGCCCTTCGGCCCTCACGGTGGAGCCTGACGTGCTTTGCACATTGGAGTGCGGCTCTGATTTCAGCCCAGCAGTCCGGGACCTTGGACGGCGCGGCTCCCTCCGCGTGAGACAGTGCCAGGCGAGTGGACAGCGACGCTCCGCCCGGACCTCTGCAAACCCAGCTCTCAGAGCAAAGCTGCGCCGGAACTGTGGCAGGATGGACGCGTCCAGCGAGACCCAGGGACCCCAGAGCAGGAGAGCGGGGAGAAGCAGGTGGAGGCACAGGCAGCGGGCACCACACGCCCGGCTGGAGAGGGGGCGCGGACGGCGGGGGTGGGCGGATCGGGGGCTGCAGTCCTGGGCCCGCCGGTCCTGATCCAGCTCCCAGGGCTGTGGTGCGGGGAGCCTGAGACAGCGCCTCTGAGGCCTGCGGGGCAGGGGCAGGGGCAGCGAAGGACGGCGACGGCGACGGCGCTCACAGAGACAAGGCCTGAGCTGGGGCAGGGAGTCCCTCCCACGGGCAGGCCTTGGAGGAAACGCTGGGAACGCCGCACCCGAGGAAGAGCTCGGCTCTGTCCCACGAGACCCACGCGGGTTTCGCCCTCCAGGGCTGGAGGACGCGGCAGTTCGCCGGGCTGAGGCCAGCAGCGGGGAACGAACGCAGGTGTACCCAGCTCTCCTTCACTCTCTGGTGAACTCCGAAGCTCCACCGAGAGAGCTGCTCTGCGCTTGTCCCCAAGCCTACCCCTAAGGTTAAAACTAATCTAAATAAGGGAGATGCCAAGTGTTAAGTGATGGGAGAGAGGAATGCTGTTTTATACGACATGTTCAAAAAGTGCTATTCTGACAAAGTGACATTTCACTTTGCATATCTAGGTCAAAAGTGTTCCAGGCAGAGGGAACAGCCACTGCAAAGGCCCTGAGGCAGCAAGTAACTGGCATTGAAAAGCCACAAAAAATTGCAGCCAGAGTGGAGCAAGCAAGCAGAGAAGGGAAAGATGGTGAGATCAGAGGAGAAAAGGTGATGAGTAGCTTCCAGGGGACCTTGAAGGCCTCTGACTGGGCTACTCTGAGTGGGACAGTAGGGCAGCCTCCTACAGAGGGGTGATGGATCTTGTGTCCTAAGATCCCTCCAGCTTCAGCATGAACACCCACCGGGAGGAGGCAGAGCTGGCAAGGTCTCCGAAGGAACAGAGACCCCGCCACTGAGCAACCGTCAGAGCCAGCACTCCTGTTGGAGGACCGCCTGCCCAGGAGGCTTCCGGTCAGGACCCGCTGGCTCCGAGGCAGGGACACCGTGGCAGGGGACACTCAAGGCCACCCAGTTCTGGTGGCTGCAAAGCAGGGCAAGGGGACAGCGCAAGCAGGGAAGGGCAGGGACCTGGAGCGTGGGCCTCCCATCTCCTCGGCAGCTACCAGCCAGGCAGGTGGACAGTGAAGCTGAACCAGCCGCAGGAGGAGCTGGCACCCCGGAAGGGGTCCCCAGAGCCCCTTTCGTGCAAGACCCACTTCCCTGGAAGCCGAGTGTGGAGCAGGGTCCCTCCTCTGCACCTGCGACCACTCTAAACGTCACTCAGAGGGCCACCTGCAGTCACGCTCCCCGGGTGCTGCCCCAGTCCACAGCTGTCCACAAGGACCCCAGCCTTCCCAGACTCTCGGGGACACTCGGGACGCTGACAGCCACCTCTGCTGGAGATTGGGGAGGCCAGGCAGGGCTGCTGGCCTTGGCGTGAGGCTCTCTAACCTCACAGCATCCCATCAGCCACAGACTCAGGGCAGGAAGCAAGTCAGGGGCTGCCGCTGCCAGAGTCCCAGGGACACCACGCCTTTCAAAACCAGCTGGCAGAGCTGAGATGCAATTTGGGGATCGTGTATCAGGGGTTGTGTGGTCACCTCAGTCTCTCTTCATGACCAGGGAGTAATATCCGGTCAGATAGGTTATCTATAACCCCTACGGAGAGATTTTTAAAATGACAAAAGGCAGAGCCTCTGAAAGAAGGATGATGGAAGTGGGGCTCCAAAAAATTACCTAGCACCCTTTTTCATGATTATTTGGTTTTCCAGGTATTTCCATAGCAGAATATGCTCTTACAGCTTAGAATATAAAAAAGAAAATAAATATCTTGCCTCAGAATTTTTCAAGGGAATGCTTAATCAAAACCCTAATTTTTTGTTGTTGTTGGTTTTTGTTTTTTGAGACAGTCTTCGCGTGTAGTTCAGACCAGCCTTGAACTTACTTTGAAGCCCAGGCTGGTCTAGAACTCATGGTGATCACCCTGCCTCAACCTCCCAAATGTTAGGATTACAGACATGCACTACCACACCCAGCTAAAATCCGAATTCTTAATAAGATCAGTTTTCAAAAGGGAAATACATAATATACAATTATACAATGATTAAACACTAAAACTTTGAATTATATAGGGAAGATTATGTGTAGCGTAATATATAGCAATTCGTAAAAACAATTTTAGAGAGTCTTATTCTAATCTCGAACTGTTTATTGATTTCACATATATTATTCCAAAAAGAATCATTATATATAATAAAAAGTATCTATCCTTTGTAGGTGTAGTTAGTGTGTATTGTCAGGAAATTTATTCACTGTCTGGAAATTTAGTACCACAAGAAAAGAAAGTGAAGAAGGAGGGTGAGAAATTACAAAAGTCTGTGAGGGTCCGGTATGGTGGCACACACCTATAATCTCAGCACTCAGGAGGCTGAGGCAGGAGGATTGTCTTGAGTGTCAAGCCAGTTTGGACTACACAGCTAAACCCTGCCTCAGGAGACACAGGGTGAGGGAGAAGTCTGTGATCAGGATAAGATAGATTTCAGCAAGTTTTTCATCACAGAGGATGGACATGTAATTGATAAAGTGTAATATATTAAAAGTACTGTACTTCATTATAAGAAAAAATGGAGAATAAAATGAAGGCATCTAGTCAACCTGATACATTTCTAAACAAAAATATCCCTAAGAGAAAAACTAAAATTTGAAGTAGTTAAAAAAGCTTTCTTGAAAGCTTTCTCAAGAAAACAATAAAACTAGGGCTGGGAATTTAGCTCAGTGGCTTAAGCACCTGCCTGTCAAGTGCGAGGTCATGAGTTCGATCCCCAGTATCCCCCCCAAAAAAAAGAAGAAAAGAAAACAATAAAACTGTCTTTGTACATATAATGCAAGACTAATCAATAAGTTAGCCCTTTGGGTCTAATGAAAATCTTGATTGTCTCATTGGTGGTCTTTCCCACATCTATCATTCTATTGTGAGAAATCAGGTTCTTTCTGTAATTTAATTTCTTTCCCAGGAAGACTTGACGTAGTCTAGTCTTTGTTTGCTAAAGTGCTGTAGGCTTGGACATAACCCTGTGCTCCAGTCCACTTCCCTCCCCTTCCAGGCTGCTGGAAGGGGTTAGAATGTCGCCTGTGTTACACTTGAAGCTTGCTTTACAGATCTTCATACCACACAGGCAAAACTGTCTCTGGGGCTTTTGCAAATTTAGGTCAGAAGTTGAAAGCTGAAATCCATTTGTGTTTGCAAGTGTTCCCTGCCATATCTTCAGCCCCAGAGGCTGTACTTATCAGGCTGGGCTGATGGCCATAGTAAATAACTCCTAAACAGCCAGGCCTTAACACATCTAAATTTCTCTTGCACTCATGAAACTCCAAAACAAATGTCCCCCATCACTGAATGAGGGTAGGAGTAGAAAGGACAGGCTGCCTCACTCTGCTATCTATAATATCTGGCCTCTGAAAGTACTTTGCTGTGGTCTCCATTCCAGCCAACCTTCTAGAAATGAAAAAGCAGGCACTGATAACAGCTGGGATACAGTTCTGAGCCAGGCATTGATTACACTTACCTGCCTTCCATTGGTCAAAACTAAACCATGTGGTCTCATCCAGCTGCAAGGGAGGATGGGATATGTAGTCCATCTGTACGCTCAGGCAAAGACTGAAATGAAGAAAGGGTAATGCAGTGGCTGCCCTTTGACCCGGCACTCAAATTTGATGAATGATTCTGTTACAGTCTTCTTTCTTTGCCTTTGTAAAAAGTTGATAATGGACCTCACAGGACCTGGGAACTCCAGCCAGCAGCATGCATGGGGCCAGGCTAGACCTGGGTTCCTCCCACAACCCCCACCTCCCAGAAGATCACCTTACAGGACCCTGGAACTCCAGTCAGCAATGCGGGCAGACCAGGCAAGAACTGGGTCCCTCCCATGTCCCAGCAGTCCCAGCCAGCCACCTCAGGACCTAGGAACTCCAGCCCATGATAAGCGCCCCCACAGTCCCACCACTGCCATTACAGACTGCTCCCCACCTCCTGGACCTAGCATTGCTGTTGATCTTCAGCTCCCACACCTCCTCCCAGAACCTTGGTCTGCAGTGGATTAACCATGAAGTATCAAGGGGAGACTCAGTAAACCCTCATCCAAACAGAAGAACTCAGCAGGCTTTCATCAGTGAAGCGAGTTTGCCCCTAAAATAGGAATAGAGTTTGCCACTTTCAGTGGGTAAACAGGAGCAATAGTGAAGCCCCCTGCAGAAGTAGGCCATTGGTGAGCTTGGCAAGAGTGTGGGTGAGTCCTTCCTCCACACAGAGAGCATCTGATAGGTTGAGGAGGGTGCCAATAAGGCCTCCCCCAACCTGGAGAAAATTAAAAGGGCCTATGAGACACTCAGAGACACAGTAGGGTCTCAGCCGAGACAAACACTATAAGCAGGGTGATCTGATGACTCTGAACAACCTGAAGACATAATAACAGCAGAAATTGAGGGTTGATTTCCATCAATACTCCTAGGCTTGTCAGCCTAGGAAGAATATAGGACTCACCCAACCCAGGCCCTGCGAGGAGAATTCAGGTGACTGGCCCACC
>PVJX010034394.1:0-18973 GCA_004027295.1 Dolichotis patagonum | reverse complement strand
CTGTGTCTGTAATTGTATCCATCAGCTGCCTGGGAAACTCTACAGTGAATGGTGTTGGAGACCACTGCAAAGTGACTCTGAGTAGGATTTAAAATTAACTAATTGGCTTTCTGTGTTTATATGTGAGTCTGTCCTAGGCATCGGCCCCTTGCCTGGTGACAGGAGCTGATTCATGGGAAGTGAACTATATAAATCTATAGATCACTGGTCCTGACTGAGGCCTACTGTGGCTTGTGAGGCCAGAGATACCTGAAAAGGAAAGATAAGACCACATTTGAGGCCATCTTGGCTCCAAGACTAGTTAAGGTAATAGAAACTGCAGCTGAAGGAATGTCATTCCTGCAGTCACACTGCTACCATAAATGTCATCCTAGAGATAAGATGGCTTCCCTAAATTTGTTACTTTGAGAAGTATTTGAAGTGACTCCCAAATTCCTTCTCAGTTCCCGTGCTTTCCTCAGTTTCCCCTCTCTTTGTCTGGACATAATAATAAATATGGGCAGTCCACAGAAATCTGACTTCAACCTCAGAATCTTGAACTCAGCTAAAGTGTTTTAAAATTCCTGGAGCCCTAAAGTCATGCCACTTGTCTCATTTATTTAAGCTTTTGCTGTACACTTGTTTGGGAGATTGGGTTCTATGTCAGGACCAAATCATGATATACAACATAAGTTTTTTTTGGGGGGGGGGAGTTTCCAAAGATGGCGGACCGGCAGGTAGCAGGAGAGAGATCCTCTCTGAGAGAGACAGCTTAAATGCCAGAATTTAATACCCTGGAGAGGCCCAAACAGAGAGAGATGGACGCTTTCAACCCAGGAAGAAACTAAAGTTACAAAAGCCACTCAAATATGAGGTACCGGGGCTAACATTAGTGAAGCTAAGATCAGCAAGCAGTGTGCCCTCCTCGAGCCACATGAATTCCTTCTCGAGAGCTACCTGACCAACTGAACTGCACCGAAGTGACTGGCTTGAGTGGCCGGAGCATGGAGCTGAACAGCCCTGCATGTGGCTCACCCAGATCCGGCCCTGCACATGACCCACCCAGAGGCACCATGAATTTGTGCTGCAGCTGTGCTGAAGTCAGAGGTCTGGGAGCCCAGCAGTTCTCAGGGACCAGCATCAACATGCGGTGAGTGATGGGAATAAGACCCTCCCATGGGAAAGGGGAAACCAACTGGAAGACATGTTGGATTTGGGCAGGACAGCCTTAACTCCATAATGAAGTGGCTTCAGTTGGTTGTTCCCTCACTGAGCAGATTGGTGGAATCTGCTCGGATTGGGCCATGCCCCTGGCTGGGACCCAGTGTGTTGCTACAAACTAATTCCCTGAGCACAGCCACACACTGATGCAGTGAAGGCCTGCAAAGGTTGACTGGCCTGGAGGAAAGAAGCGAGTACACACTGCACTTGCTTGAACTTTACTCTCTGATAATAGATGGCAGCGGACAGAAGCCCCTAGCCTGCATGCTCCAGAGAAGCTTTATCCAACAAGAAAAGGGGCTGGGAATTACATTATATACTTGTATGGAAGGTACCAAAACACAACAAGAGGGACAAATAAGGAAAAACCCCAGCCCCCAACCCTGAGAACACTGATCCAGGACAGGTAAATACAAAAGAGATTGAGGGCAGCAAACATGCAACACCAAACAGCAGTAGCAGACATAAAGAGATATCTTCAGGACCTCATAAGCAGGATCAAAACTGAAATATTAATTCAAATTAAACAAGAGATAAGTAGATTAATAAAAGAAAGGCTGGGCACCTCTCAAGAAGACACAGACAGAAGAATGGAGAACACAAAAAGACAGAAACATTTAATGAAGAAAACAAGAAAAACCTAGAATTCATGAAGCAAATTCAAAGAGATTATCAGGAAATAAAGACTCCATAGAAAACTGGCAAAACTGCTTGAAAGAAACCAAAGATTGACTATCACAAGTTGAACACAGGCTTGCAATGTGAGATCATGAAAGGGAAGATCTCTTACAAATAACAAGGGAGCAGTCAGTAACAATTGCAAGGCTAGAGGATGACAAGAGGATCTATAACTTAAGAATAAAGCATGTGAATGAAGAAGCAGGAGTCACAACAGAGGAATTGCAAAGGCTATTCACAGAAATCATTAAGGAAAATTTCCCAAGCATAGAAAAAGGAAATGATATACAGATGTATGAAGCATACAGAACTCTAGCCACCTACAAGCAAAACAGAGCCACACCTACACACATAATAATCAAGATCCCAGAAATTCAATATAAGTACAGAATATTAAAAGCTATCAGAGAACAGAAACAGATCACCTATAAAGGAAAAGCCATCAAAATCATGGCAGACTTCTCAACACAGACCATCAGGTCAAGAAGAGCTTGGAGTGAAGTAATTCAAGCCCTGAAGGAGAACAACCTCCAGCCCAGATTGATGTATCCTGCAAAACTCCCTCTAGAAATTAATGGAGAAACAAGATGCTTCCATGACAAAGAGGAACTTGGAGAATTTGTGACTACCAATTCAACCCTATGAAAAGTACTGAACGACATTTTAGAGAGAGACAGAGAGAACAAGAATATAAGCATTTCAGGAACAGTGGCAGATAGCTCTCAGTGAAAAGGGCAGATAGTGGAGTGGAACAGAAAAATAGACAACCAATGGCAGAATAGCAGAAATAAGGCAGAGAAGATTGGCTGTAATCTCTAGTATAGATGGCCTTGAAATATTAACAGAGAGAAACACAGGCTGAGTAGATCAGGAGATAGGGTCCATTGAGATGCTCTATATAGGGAGACAGTGGGACCCAAAACAAGCAGTGCACCCTATGGGAGTGAAAGGGGAGGAATTGTCTAAAAAAGGAATGCAGAGGATATTGTTAATGGGGTAACAAGATTAAAATTTACATTATTGTCATCACTCTGCTTGGATGGATTACATGCTGTTACAATTTGTCTACTTACGCTAGACTTGAGGACATGGTCAACTATGCCACAACTAAGAGAACATATTATAATAATCATCCTTAATTTCCTATCAACTTAATCTGAAGCCCTTTATAACTTATACTGTCTTATTAAGTGATCTTATTTGATTCTGGTTTGTTAGATTGATACTTGATATTGACTGATTTTATTTAAATCTGTTATGATTGATAGCATCAAGTCTAAGAGTACAGGCAACTACACTGAAGATGACAAGATTCATTAAGATACCCACTCTGGTTTGAGTATTACATGCTTTTGAAGTCTTATAATGTCGCCAATGCTTTGTTTTTATTAATGTTGTTATATCTGAGACATCATGGTAACCATTGTAGATCACCTTGTATTGCGGTTATATATGACTTTTTTGCTTCATGCTTTTATAGGAATTGTTTTATTTTATCTTGCTTTGTTTTGTTTTTAACTCTAATACAGAAGGGATAGATATACATTTAGAGGCTCATGCATGTGTAGAGCTTATAAACAGTTTACAAGAACCAACTATATAACACATGTTGAAATGAACAACTATTTTGAAGAAAAAGAGACACTACAATACCCAGTGCTGATTCCATAATGTCATGATATGTAACCCAGCAAAATTATCATTCTTTGTTCAAAGTGATTTTAGATTGCTTTGTCTTGTTTAAGTTCAACACACATGAAGGTATGGACAGCTGTTTTTAGGAGAATGAGAGACACTATGACAGCCATTCTTGGCTTCCCTAATGTCTGGTCTTGAAGATCTGAAATGCCCTCCTTGTCCTGCTCTGATCAATTCCATACTACGCTGTTTCATGTGAATTCCCTGTATGTGACAATATGGACAACTCTTTGGAAGAAAAGAAGAGTCAATATGATAGAGAGTGAATATCTCTAATTGTCTAGTTTTGGAATTTATGTCCCCTACATTGCTTTGTTGTGATCCACTTTGTTCTGTTTTGTTGTGTTTAATTTTACCCTTTTGATATAATTGCATGTATATTTGAGTGGGTAAGATGGATGACCATATTGCTGGTTTTTTTTTGTCAGATCATGGAACAGAACTGTTAACAGTCTCACTGTTTAAATGTCTACTTTACAGGTTTTAGCTTTATAATTTGAACAACTATTTCCAAGAAGTCAGTATGTAATTTGTCAAGTAATAATCTCTTAGGCTTTTTTGTTGTTGTACTTTTCCTTTTTTCCTTGGAATTTGGTATTGTTGCTACCCTTTATTCTGTTTTGTTTTGTTTTGTTTTGTTTTGTTTTTTTTCTTTGTTCTCTTTAAATAAAATAACAATTTTTTTTATTTTTTTAAAAATTGAATTTAAAGAGAAAAAATCAAAATAGCAAAAGGGTAGAAATAATACAGAATTTCAAAAAATGAACAGTAATAAATCAATAGTTGATAAATAACATATTGTCCTCTTAGAAACAATTGTTCAAATTACAAAAATAAAGCATACAAAGAGGACATTCAAACAATGAGAGTGAAAACAGATCTGTTCAGCAATGTAACAAAAACTTCCTAATATGGGTATCAATCCTACACACTTAAACATACATGCAGCATAATTTTTAAATAATTGTTTATTTTTAGGGTGCAGTAAAGAAATGTATTTACTTGATGACAGTTGTCTCTACCTTGATTCAGAAAAATTTTTCTTGGCTTTTCCAGTGCTGAATTGAGGTACACACACAAGTGAACCTCACTGTCTTTTACATTTCAAACGTACCCAGGAAAGGCTTCCCAGAGGCTCTTGAGGAAGATAGCCAGTGCCTTTAGGGCCATCATCCTCCCATTTGGTGGAGAAATGTCACTGTATTCTCTCAGCTCCCTCCAGCAGAGGAAAAGGCCCCTTTCCAAGCCAAGGAGATTGTTCTAGCAAACAAGGTAGGGATGGCTGTGATTTTACTGAGACTCTAAGGTCCTGAATAAACTCCCTGAGGACTACATTACAAATGGGTTCTTACTCCTGAGAGACATTCCTTACCATACAAGGCTAAGGAACGGTAGGATATGAGGGGAGAAAGACTCTATCTGAATTCCAGGAGTCCAGTTGGAGACTCTTAAAGACTGAAGCATGGAGAAACACAATGTCCTGTCAATGACCATGGCAGACCCGATGTCGGGCTTGAAAAAAGCAGTAGTTTTCTTGCATTTGTTGGGGAACCTGTATGTGACAATTGTGTCTGCTGTTGAAGAAAGCCTTAGAGCTCTGAATGCTATCCTTTTCCTGGTGGCTGCTCCCCACGGGTTTCTCTCAGATGTAGAAATTTGGCCATGGGCCTGGGTGTCTTCTGATTCTCATTTTTCTCATTGTCCCTCATCTCCTTCTCCTGCTACAGAAAGGGTGCCAGGGTTGGGCCAGGCCTGGTAAAGCCTCTCAGACCTGCTTCCACATTGTAGCATATTTGGAAACTCCATCTCCTTCAGTAACTTCTGGGCCTGGGTCCTACACCCCTGGACAGGATCCAAGTACATAGGGCAGTTCAGCTGCAAGGGTAACACACAGCTCAGTTCACCCATCAAAACCCAGTGTTCCATCTCCAGTGCTTGCCCAGGACCTGTCCTCATGACAGATGGACTTCTTGGCAATCAATGCCACAGCCATGTATTACTGTGTGAGGGACACAGGGAGGGAACACAGTGTAACCCACACACAAAACTACCTGCACTGTCCATCTAAGGGAATGCCCAGGCCTTGCAGTGGATTCTCTGAAACACAGAGCTAATTCACAGAAGCAAGAGAGGGACACATATATCTGCTCTAGTCTCATAGAAACAGCCTCCTCCAAGACATTGTTGCCCTCCTCATCTGTGTTTCTTCCTTTACTAAGCTCTCACGGAGGACATCACCTCACAATCTGACTACATACATGGGATATTATGAAAGAATCCTTAATAAAACCTTGGGCCTCTTCCACAGGATATATTGCAATGCTGAAGGGGCACTGGTCAAGCCCTGGACTGTGCCAAAGCACAAGCTGTTATAGGCCTTCACTCTAGTCTGGGAAGATGCTTGGTGGAACCATTCTGCATCTTCAGTTTCTGTATGGTTTACACTGTGTGGTAAAACTGTTCTACTGTACCATTTTCAAGTAGTGCTTCAAGCTACAGTAGAATAAACAGGTTTTTGATCAAACCTGAGGAAATTGGAGAAGAAATGATGTGGTCAGTAAACATTTGAAATCAGGCTTCAGAGGATTTTTGTCACAGGATATGAAGGCTTTTTCCCAGGGAGCAACTCTCACTCTCTGGAAGCACATTGTTGCATTTCAAATGAACCTGGTGCCAACACTCTCCCTTGCTGCCTTCATCAGTTGTTCACTGGTGAACTTATGACAATACAGCACAAGGCCTTGACCAAAGTTAACTGCCCAGTTGAAAGCTGCCTTTCCTCCAGCTCCCGGAGAGACACTAACCAATTTTCATTGAATCAGAAAAGACTCTAAAGGTGCTCCTGAGGTACTGTGCTCAACATTTGTAGGAGGACAGATTCAGGCCTGTTTGTGCAGGCCTCCAATATCTGGATGTGATTGTGCTTTCTCTCTCACCATCTTATATGCTGCGGGGATCTCAGTGTCTGAAGCTCCTGTAAGCCACCATAAATAACCAAATGCTCCCTTTCCCACAATTCCACAGGGCCCTTCATTCTGGTTCTGCTGTGAGCTATGAGCTGTCCTGCAGGGCTGAACTTATCAGTGTCATCACCTCAACATCCATTTTATGCCTGTGACAACTCCATTGGGGGGCACAGTCACTCCTTCCTGTGAGTCCGACAGGGTACTGATCCAGGCATGAGGACAGATGCCTCATGGTCATCCCCACACACTCCCTCATGGTGACAGCCAGACAGTAATAAAGCTGGAAAGACACTGCACCTGCTCCTCATGCACTGTAGTCCTCCACCCACTCATGGACTGGAGAAGCCCAGTTATTTTGCCTTCCTCATGGATGGTTCTTCAGAACTTGGAGGGAGCTGGTTTTTCACTAGCCTCCAGGGTTTATTAAATGAATGAAAGACTCAAGAGATGAGAGTTCCAATCAACTAATATGGACATTCAGGCTGCTGCTGTCATAAGCTTCTCAGTGTTGAAATCCTGGAAGCATCATGCTTAGCCTATGCCAGAGCCACACTGCTGACCACACAGTTTCTGCCTTGGGTCCACCTTGCTCAAGGAAGAGGCTATGGTTAAAGCTGGTTCTCAGTCAGAGGATCCTGTGCTTCAGTGAGTTGTCTGTATCACACAGCCTTATAGTCCTTATATCAAGAAGTCAGACACACAGACAAATGGGCAGCACTTCTGTTAAATATTGGTTACCACTGGGGACTGTTCAGCCTGCTGAATTCCACAGCCAAAAAATGGCCAACATTGCTGAGGCCATGACTGCTGCCTTGCTCATGTTCCTGTCTGAACTGGGCCTCCCACAGGGTCAGTATCAAGAAAAATGTGGATATTGAATCAGAATTCACAGGCCATGAGTATTAACTTTCTTGCTTCCTTCTGTCCCCATGTGTCCTGTCCCAGGTGAATCTACAGCAGTCAAGCATATGAGTTGTGAAGTCCTCACAGTCCATTCTTGGGGACACTGTCTTGAGCACCAGTGCTACTTGGGACTGGATCAGGCAGCCCGTGGGGAGAGGTCTTGAGTGACTGGAAAGGACAGATTACAGATCCAAGTGGTGTAACAAGTATGCAGCATCTACTCAAGGCCAAGTGACTCTCACCCCTGACACATCCCAGAACCAGCTCTCCCTGCAGCTGAACACTCTGAGCTCAGAGGACACAGCTGTATATTGTTGTACAAGACACACATTGAGAGGACATCAGTTTGATAAGTAGACACAGACCTCTCTTCTAGAGCCCTTAGGAACAACAGGGTCATTCACAATTAGAAGACACTAGTGACAAGAAAGTGGGGAGGGGAGACCTATATCAGGGTATTCCCAGGATCTTCACAAGCCTTAGAGTAATAAAGGTGCAACATGTAACTCCCTATTGTGTCCTAAAGTAGTTTTGCTCCATAGCTCAACAAGCAAGATCTCATCAGAAGCTCCTTTGTACCATTTTGTAAAATACGTTACTTTTCTTAACCCCTCCAGAATAATTAACATGTAGCCCTCCATATCATGGAGAGGAGAATACACACAATTATCAGTCACAAGAAATCTCAGTAAACATGATTCTTTAAAGAATGGATCACCCTTGAAAATATTTATTTTGGGTTGTCATTGATTTATGGTTCACTTTTTAGACAAGAGACTTTTTCATTCATGTCAATTTTCCACCTGAATTTCCTTTTGTAGCCTTTTTATTTTTTCAGTAAATGTAAAATTCACTTAACATAAAGTTGGTCATTGAAAGTATATAGTTTGGTCACATTTAGTACATTTAACCATCACCTCTATCTAGTTCCAAAACATTTTTTCTTCATAAAAAAATACTGAGCATGAAGAACACGAACTTCCGATTGCCTCCTTCCTACAAACCCCTACTAATGGGACACCTTGTGCTTCTTTTGCATTATTTATTCATTTATACATAGTGAGTATATTTAACTTTGAGGTTTGATAAATGCATATATTGCATCTTGATGATTTTTACTCCACCTGTTCGCCAACCTTCCCCTCATCTTGTGTTTCCCAGATCCCCTTTCTACCCATATATAGTCTACAACTCTACTTCAAAACATGGACTTTTATTTTTTTCTCTAAATTGCTTATAGTTAGGGACTGGGAATTTAGCTCAGTGGCATAAGCGCCTTCCTTGCCAGCGCATGGTCATGAGTTCAATCCCTGGTGAAAAAAAATTGCTTATATTTGGTCCCTTTACATCAAAGACCCCATGTGATATTTAGATTTTTATAACTGAATTATTTTTCTTGGCATTATGATCTCTGTTATGGATTAAATACTGGTGGTCAACTTAACAACAGTTGAATTGAATCACCCTGCTGCGGAACATCAATGATTCACCTGAGGAAAGTTGTCAGAATAAATGGAGTTGTGGAGAAGAAAGAAGTGCATTGAGGTGTTAATGTGTTGAGATGCATTGAGGCATTGAGGTGTTTTGAGTTCCCTTATGCATTTCTGTTTGAGCCCTTGGTTCTCCTGGAGAAACTTTGATCCTACTTCGAGCATTGCTTCCTAGCTCTGGAGGGGAAGACAGGTGCCCCTTGGTCTCCAGGATGAACTCGCCAGACTGGCTTCCTGGCATGTACTCCACTGTGCTTGTCAGAGAAGGAACTTGGAGCCTCCATGTTGCTGAGGATGGCTGTGGTGCTTTTCAGGACAGCCCTGGTCTTTGTTGTGATTGTGACTTCTTGGATCCAGCATAGAACCCTTCACCTACCAGTAGAGCTCCTTCACCCTGCTGGCATAGACTTTCTAGCTTCCACTGCTGACCTTCTGCCCTTCCCAGCACGGATACATAAAATAGACTGACATGACTCCTTCTTTTGTGCTCTAGACCTCCAGTTAGACTCGTGGAAGGCACTGTTCCGAGCTCCAGGTTTTCATCTGGACTCATGTGGGACATTGTTGTGGGATTCAGGGTCTTGAATAGATACTCCATATCTTTGGTGTTGTGGATAGCTTTCCTGCGTTTTCTTGTGTTAATTCTGGTGACCATCATAAAACAATAATATAAACTCCATGTCCTGATTCTAATTGTTCTGTTTACAACCCTTGGATACAACAATCTCAAAATTCATCAGTTTTTCTTCAAATGTTTCAAAATCATTTTTCTTTATGACTAATACTCCCTTGTGTATATATGCCATATTATTTTTATTCATGGCTTAACATTTAAATTACATGGATATATATTTATTTACATAGTTATTTTTTATCTATTAAGATGAAGTTTCTTTGAAGAGTAAATGTGACTTGCATTCCTCTCAAAGTAAGCTATAAATTTTGTGAGTTTTGGTTTCCTTTGAGTGTCAAATCATCATCATCTAAAAATGACTCAGATAATTTTATCTTCATGACAAGGAGTTGTCTCATGCAGAATTAAGTGCTTCAGAGTGGGGAAAGAAATCCTTCACTTCCCAGTCCTCAGGGCCTTAGAACACACAGCTCGTCCCTCAGTCAGGTCATTCCCGGAGACTTTGTCCCCACAATCATCACCAGCACCATGTGCAACAGAGTGCTCAGGGTATTAAGGAATAGGGGCAGCCTGGCTGCACTCTGGATACTGCTCAAGGGCCTCACTGAGCTCTCTGCTAATGGTAGCTCAACAGGAGTAGGAACTGTACTTTCTTTATAGAGTTTAGAATTGAGGATTTATTCCAGATAGTAGTAGCATTCTATCTTTTTGATATCTATTTACGTACCTACCTACTTACTTATATATAATCTCTCTTTTTGCTTGAATCTCCATGTCCTTTCAAAGCCTCATATACCTATAAGCAAGACTTCTCAGAGTTGCCTAGACTGAGGGCTTATGAATATGTTTTAAAAGCACATGTTAATGAAATGGCTTCAGTATAGGTCTTGGAGTGGACAGTGGAAACCCCATCCTGGCTTGCTTTCATCATAGATGGTTTACCCCTATATGAAGATCAGGCACAAGGATCTTCTCTATCTGATAATAAAAGTGTTGAAGGGATGGGGTCTGTATTTCCAATACTTAAGCAATTATTAGTATTTGCAAATTATTTTGCCAAAGCCTTCAATGTGAATTTTCTGGCAAATTTTCCATTTTTTTTCTCAAACAGTTTCCCTTTGTTTGTCACCTTTTATACCATTCAATTCCCTTCTTATTGGGCACTTACTCCACAGAAGCCAAATGTAAAATTTCTTCCAAGTAATCCTAATCCATGGTCAGGATGGTATTTTTAGTCAGCTCAACATGTTGGCTAACAGGAAAGGTGAAGTGATTTGTTGTTCTTCTTCTTACTTCCTCTAGGCTGAGAATGGCTTGTGCCAGTTCATGGGAAGGGTGTATTTGGCTTGTTCTCCTCAAAGGCCTTGCATCCTTGTGCCAGGTCATGGGAAGGGCAAATGGCCTTCTTTTTCTTCTTGTTACTCCTCTCAGGTCCAGAATGGCTTCTGCTGCCTCACAGGAATGGGAAATTTGACTTCTCCTCCTATCAAGACCCTCATGGATTGTGCTGAGTAACAGGAAAGATGAAATGGCATCTTGTTCTTGATATTCCTCTCAGACACAGCATGGCTTTGAACGTGTTCTTGCTTTTAATAAAATAGAGAATTTTACAAATGTGTGGTGACACTGAAGCACATAAAATTCTTTCAAGCATAACACCACACAGGAAATTGCAGAAAGTTGTTTTTATATGTCTCAATAATACATTCAAAACATAAGAAAAATTTTAAAACATTAAACAAACAGACAAGTAATATAATCATTTAATTTTCTTAAAACAGTTATGTTTATACATGATTGTGAATTACTCTATGTCTTTGATGATACAGTATTAAATCATCAATTATATTATGCATTTTGATATTACCAGAGCTCACAAAAGTTAAAATATGAAAGTGACTTATTTATTCTCATGAACAATAAATGAAGACAAAAAATGTGGTGTACTTACAGAGTAGAGATAAATTTGAGTTGTTTTAAGGAAAGTGGGTGGATCTGGAGATAATGTGTAAATTAATTCTGATAAAGAAGGTGAAATAGCACATGATTTATCTAAAATAAGAGACACACCTTAGAAACAATTCAAGAACAGAATAAAGTTTTCTGAGTTCCCCATTCACTGTATTCTTGATAGTTGTTGACTGCCAAAGGAATAGCTGTAAAAAACTGTTGCACTATATAAGTGATATAAATCAGGAAACCTTAAATACTTCATAGTATGTTTTATGTAATTAAAAAAGAATATAAATGTGCTAAATGGCAAAAAAATATATTTTGCAAAACTAAAGGAAAATAAGAAATCAAAGGATGTTAGAGGGAATCTGGTGAAACAAGAATTAAAGAGTTTTAGGTACAAGTGTATTTGTATACAATAAATACATCCATTATATACTGCAAACACTATTGATAAAATGAATAAGAACCCCAAAAAAGTTAGAAAAATTTGAGACAGTGGAAGTTAACCACAGGTTAGATCAAGACTCAATAACAGGTTGCAAAGGAATGCAGCCCTGTATTCTTTCATAAAACAGCAGAACACAGCACAGGCACACACATTCTCACCACAGGGTTAGGGGTCTACAAACCATAACCGGAATGTCCAGCAGCTGGACCAAGAATCAATCTGCTCACTGATCAGGAGAGCAAAGACCTAGACAATGTTGATGACATTCACACAGCATCAGATTTTATATGGAGAACACAACTGCTCATGGCACTCAACATATCTCATGTTCACAAAGCAAGCATCATTAATATAAAAACATAAGCTGAGTATATGGACAAAAATGAAAGCTGATGAAGAGTTACAAACACAACACAGCACTGTCACAAGAGCTATAATATTCTGTTGAATGTGTCTTTGTTACCAGAGTTCCCTAGTGCACTCATATCTGCTGTGGACACTGCCTGCTGTGAGGGTCCAATCACAGTGCTGTTTAGATAACAGGAAGAAATGCAAATAAGGCCTCCATGTGCTCAAGAAAAGCAGCCCAGCCCTGACCCTGCAGCTCTGGATAGAAGCTGAGCACTGGATTATCAACTATTACCAGTCAGTGATTAGTACTGAGCACAAACAATCACTATGGATTAGGGGCTGAGTTGGGTTTTCTTGTTTGCACTTGTGAAAGGTAAATTATGGAGAACAAGGAATTAGAAAAGGAGATGTAGACATGACTGGGATAAACAGTGGATATATGTCACAGTTTCCTGACCAGGATATCCTTGTGTTTTCTGTGGTGTAGGCTGAGGGGCAGCTGTCACGATAGTACTTACATAAGTTATGCAGACACCTTGAAGGGCTGATTCATCATCTTCCATGACAATGGCAAGAACAAACTGTAACTGCAAATGAGCAGCCTAAGACCTGAGGACATGGCTCTGTATCACAGTGCATCCCACACACAGTGAGAGGACATCATTGTGTGCCCACACAAAAACTCTCCCGACTTGGAACCAGAAGGGGGCATTTGTTTCATGGGAAAAGACACAAGGCACCAGGATCAGGTGGAGGATATGAAGCTGCCATGTGAGAGCTTTCATTTAGTCTCTAGGATTTTCTTTCTCTTATAACATCCTGTGACCTGTGGAGACCCTGAAACACATAGCATTCACGTGACTTTTGACCCATCCAAGGTCAAGTAAACATGCTTGGTTAAAATTAATTGCATAAGAACATACCTATGTACTTCCTTTTTTTCATTTTCTATTTAGGAATTTCACTAAATGGTTATTCATTGCCACCTCAATGAAACAAAATTTTTTGAAATGAGATTACTTTTAAATATCAAATTACCTAGGAATTTTGGGTCATTTTTGTAACCCTTGCACTTTGGAGACTGAGTCAGGAGAATCAACTGTACATGTGAGACCAGCCTGGGTTACAAAATGAGCTCAAAGCCAGCCTGAACTGCATAGTGAGACCATGTCTCCAAAAGACGAAAAAAGTCAATTGAATATCCTGTAAAAAAGAATTTGCTAGTTTTATTCTGATGATGAGATGTTGTCAAATGGTGAAACAAATGCTTCAGAGTAGGAAATTAAATCCATGACATCCCTATTTATGAGATTTGAAAAAAACATGGCTCAATCCTCACCTTGGCAATGTAAGAACACCTGATGCCCCAGCTCACCCCAGCCCCATGAGGAGTCCTCTGCTCAGGAAGGTGGGCAGAGGTGGCAGCTGGCAGAACTCAGGACAGAGCCCATGGGGTTCAGTGAGATCTTTCTGTCAAAGTTCACTAGCAGGACTTTGGAATGCACTTTATTTTCAGACCTTGGAAATTAGTACTTCATAAAATACAGCATGGTACAGTTTAAACACTCTCTCCCCCTCTCTCTTTCTATCCCTCTCTCTATACTCCCTCATTTAAATCAGTTAAATAATGGAGAATATATAAGAACAAATATTCCTGTTTCATATATTCAGAATTTCCTTCCTAAACAAATTTTCATAATTCTGAATTTACACATTTAGTTCATTTTATAACAGTCTCCTTTCTCAGTTGATTCTGCATTTATCAGTGGCATATACTTTAATTTAAAATATCAAATATACCTCCATACTTAGTGTAATTGCTGTCATCTTCCTCGAAGCAGGCACTTAATAATCAGTAGACATTTGTGAGCCATATGAGCTGCAAACATGTACACATAAAATTAAATCACCTTAAAATGTTCATCATCAGGTGTTCCTGTTGACTGGGTCAAAAGGATCACAGGCAGGACATAACTTGAACCCCAAATCTAGAGAGCCACAAAGTACAAATCCCCACTAATTGAACTGTGCTTGGCAAGCCCCAGGCTGTAGCAGGGCCAGGAGCCCACCAGAGGACCTGACTGTGTGCGCTCTGGTGGCGGCAATATCCCAGCACGCACCACACAAACTTGGAACTCTGCGCCCAGGCAGGAAGACCACACCTTGTGTCTGATACCACGAGAAGGCATGCGAGAGGGACCAGAGGGCCTAATTGGACTCCACTGGACAAACCCTAGGCAGCTAGCAGGCCTGGGAGCCACACTAGCCCCTGACTGTGTGCTCTGGTGGCAGGCAGAATCCCAACGTGAACCAGGACTACTTGGAACTCTGTGCAAAGGTAGTAAGACCATGCCCTGTATCTGATACCACCCTAAGGCATATGAGAGGGATCAGCGGGCCTAACCAGACTGTGCTCAGTGAACCCCAAGCAGCCAGGAGGCCAGGAACACACCTAGGGGCCTGACTGTGTGTACTCAGGTGGCATGTAGCAGAATCCCAGCATGCACCAGACAAACTTGGAACTCTGTGCCCAGAGGAACCTTGGACTACAGTGGACTATCTGTGCTATCTTGAAGGGAGATTAAGCAACAGCCTCAGTCAGCATAACAAGATCTAAGCTGGTTCCAGTCAGTGTGATGAGTATGCCCCTAAAATAGATGTGTACAGTAGCTAAATAAGGCCAGTAGTAAAGCTCCCTCCAACTAAATGTAAGCCCTTAGTATGTCTGACAAGAGTGAGGGTGACCCCTTCCTACACAGAGAAAACATCAGGCAGAGTGAGGAGTGTGTTGAAAAGGACTCCCCCAACTTGAGGAAAATCAAAAGGGCTTATGAGACACACAGGCACACAATAGGGACACACTAGATCCTCAACCAAACAAACACTATACACGGAGATTTGATGACCTGGAATAATCTGAAGGTAAAGTACTAGCAGTAATAAAAAGTTGAACTACATCAATACTACTAGGCTTGTCAGCCCAGGAAGAATAAAGGACTCACCCAACAGGTCCTGCAGCTGGAATTCATATGACTGACCCACCTATTCATTGTGAGACCCAGAACTGGACAAATATCAGCCTTACAGTAGGACATGAAGATACACACTACCAACAGTTGACACTAGTGGGTATGAAGGACCATACACTAACTGAAAAGAGGAAAATGGCAAAAACAAAACAGCAAAATGCAATCCCAAACATCCAGTCCACCAGGTGCAAGTACAGGAGACATTGAAATAGAGGACTCCAAAGGTAACACACAAGAAATCTCTGAAAAGATAGTGAATGAAATTTTAAAAAGAACTCTGTGAGGCCATAGAGGAAATCAAATAAGAAGTACTTTCCCATGTAAAGATGGAAATAACAACCTTAGTAAAGGAGTTGCTGACAGCAGCTAAAGAAGAAATAGAGAAAAAAGTACAGGAACATGGGAAACTGATTGAAACCTTGAATGAACAATGCAGAAAACAAGCAGAATTCATGAAGTAAACTGAAGGAGACATCCAAGGAACAAAATTTTCGATTCAAAGCATGCAAAACTGTTTACATGAAGCTGAGGATAGGATTTCAGGCATTGAGGACAAGATCACAATTAGTGATTATTAAAGGATAGAACTTTTAAAAATAACAAAGCATCAAGAAATGACAATCCAGAAGCTTCAAGATGATGCCAAGAGCAATAATATAAGATTAATAGGCATTAGTGAAGACACTGGAGTCAATACAAATGACATATCTAAAATATTCACAAAAATAATAGGAGAAAATTTCCCAAACATAGGGAAAAATTGATATGCAGATAAGTGAGGAATACAGATACCAAACAATCACAACCAACATAAATCTACACCCAGACACATGATAGTTAAGATCTCAGACATACAACATAAAAACAGAATATTAAATGCTGTTAGAGAAAAAACACAAGTCACATATTGAAGAGAGCCCATTAGAATCACAGCAGACTTTTCAGCACAAACCCTCAAGTCAAGACTTGATTGGAATGAGATATTTGAAACCCTGAAATAAAACAACTTTCAACCCAGACTGATGTACCCAGCAAAACTTTCATTCAAATTTAATGGAGAATCAAGGTACTTGCATGACAAAGAACAACTCAAGAAATTCACATCCACCAAAACAACCCTAGAAAGACTGTTGAAAAATATCCTAGACAGAGATAAAAATAACCGCATCCCCAGAACAACAGAAAGAAACCACCAGGTAGGACAACACATTAAATAAGGGGGAAAAGCAGAAAGCAAACTATTGGAACATAACATTGCAAAGTTGAGCCAGTACATATCAGTGATATCCATAAATGTAAATGGTCTCAAATAAACTATCAAAAGAAATAAATTGACAGAATGGATCAAGAAACATGATCCCACAATATGCTGTATACAAGAAACACTTCTGACTCAAAAGGAAACTCATAGATTAAAAGTCAAAGAATGGAAAACAGTATTCCATGCAAGAGGAACCCAGAAAAAAGCAAGGGTAACTATTCTATTTGCAGAAAATATGAACCTCAAACCTAAAATTATTAAAAGAGACAATGAAGGTCACTATATATTTGTAAGTGGAAAAATTCAAGAGGAAGAACTAACAATTATAAATATATATGCACCAAACACAGGAGCACACAACTATATAAGACAGATACTAAAGGACATGAAAAAGCAAATACTCAAGAACGCAATTATTATAGGCTACTTTAACAGCCCACTGTCACAAAGAGATAGATCAACTAGAAAAAAAGTCAGCAAAAAAGTAATAGAACTGAATCATACCTGTGAGCAACTAGACTTAGTGGATGTTCACAGAGTGTTCCACCCAACCACAGCTGAATACACATTCTTCTCAGCTGCAATTGGGACATTCTCCAAAATAGATCATATATGATCCCATAAAACATTCTTAAGTAACTGCAAGGGTATTGAAGTTATCCCATGCATACTATCTGACCATAGTGCACTGAAATTGGAAATTAATGGCAAAAGAAATTGCAAAACCTGCATGCATACATGGAAATTTTTTTCACATTTAACTCAATTTTAATTTTAAAACAGTAAACAATAATATAATCCATAGAAGAAAACCTGTAGGAGAAAATATGTTAAGAGAACATATTTCAACAATCCCTGTTACAACACAAATCCCAAATAATTTGATTCCATCTATTACTTAAAGCACAGTAGATCTTTGATGCTTGCTGTCAGCATCTAGTCCTGTACAGTTATTTTGCAAATTTACTGCAGTAGTAACACTGGTATTTTTATTTAAAGAAAAAATTGCAAAACAGAAAAAACGGTAGAAGTAATACAGTATTTCAAAGGAAATTAATGTTAAAAAATCACTAGTTGATAGATTAAATATTGTCATTTAAGAAATAGTTGTTGAGTTCTCTAAATTAAAGCATAGAAAAGTGGACAATCAAACAATGAAAGTGCAAGTCATTCTGTTCATTGATCCAACAAAAACTTAGTAATGTGGTTACCTATATCACATAGTCTCTCTGGTGTAATAGACTGGTATTTTTTGTCTTTTTTATTTATTTATTTATTTATTTTTCTTTGAAAGAGAATAAAACAAAAGAGGGCAGTACAGAGCAGATCAGAACAGGACAACAAAGGCAACACAGTACTTTACTTTAAGACAACTGGACATCAACAGTAGCTAACACCATATCTCTTACTCTGCTATAGTTGAGCATAGTTTCAAATACAATAATATCAAGCATAACACAATAGTATAAAGCCATGCATGGAGTAAAACAATTATAGGGCTTTCTGAACCGAATAACAGAAAATGATCAATGGGTACTATAATATCTCATTTTCAATAAAAGAATTTGTTTAAACTATCACACATATTCAAATTCCAAATAAGACACAATGTGATAGAGAGAACCAATGTTAGTAGAACAAAACAAGCATGGTAGGACTTCTAAGAAGGATGATATTAAATCAGCAATAGCTGTCATAATGCTTTGTTTTCTTCAAAACAGCTGTTCATATCATCACACATGATATAGTCAAACAAAATAGGATAAAACCATTCCAACTGATGATTGAAAACTTTGGAAGACTTCGAAGCTATGAGATGGGGACTCATGCTTACCATAAAGTCTTATATACTCTTATCAAATCTCATACTAGGGAGACTATATGGTATTTACTCTTGTGAGTTTGGTTTATTTCGCTTAAGAGAATGGTCTCAAGTCATGTCCATTTATTTATAAATATCTTGATGTGATCATTCTTTACAGCAGAGTAGTACTATATTTTATAAAAATTCCACAACTTTTTATCCATTCCTCAGTTGATGGGCACTTAGGATGTTTCCAAGATCTAGCTATTACAAATTGTGCTGCTATAAACATGGGTGCACATATATCACTGTGGTATGATGTTTTCATTTCTTCTGGGAATATGCCTAGAAGCGGGATAGCTGGGTCAAATGGGATTTCCAAAGCCAGCTTTTTGAGGAATCTCCAGACTGACCTGCACAGTCGTTGCACCAGTCTACACTCCCACCAACAGAATAGAAGTGTTCCTTTTTCCCCACAGCCTCTCCAACACTTGTTGTTGGTACTGTTTTCTATCTTGGCCATTCTTTCTGGAGTGAGATGGAATTTCAGTGTGG
>PVJX010034393.1:0-18971 GCA_004027295.1 Dolichotis patagonum | reverse complement strand
GGCTTGTAGGCTGAGAATCTAACATCTCATGTTGTCCTGTCCCCCATCCCCCTCCCCCCTGCTTAGCAAGTGGGAGCTGGTGAACTACACATCTTCTGAAAAGATTGGCTATGTTATTTAGTATGAGCTCCCCATATGCAAAGATAAGGACAACCATTTGGAAGAAAACAAGAGACAATATGACAGATAGTGAAGATCTCTGGTTGTCGAGCTTTGAAATTTATGCTTTCTTATGTCCCGTTCTGTTCTGTTTTGTTGTGTTTAATTTTACTCCCTTTTAAAATAAAATAAATAAAAAATTAAAAAAAAAAAAAGAAAATTACTTTGCTTCTGTTTAGATGAAAACAAATGCACTTGTTTATCTCGTGTCTCCAACAAGAACATTCCTGGTTACCTACCTTTGCCGCACGCACAGCTTTGATTTTCAGCAGCATATCCACAAAAGCCACGCGCACTTTCTCTGAGTTGTCATGGAGACTGTATCTGAGTGCTGGCAACAGCTGCTCCAATAAAGGGTGGCTCAGTTTGTTATCCAATATTATCGGCAGGCACTGTGTCAAAGGAAAAATAGTTCAAAATGAGAACATGTCAATAAAAATTCCAGGTTAAAAAAAAGTTCAGGTATGAAACATTCATTTAGAAGACATGCAGTTATGTGTTTATTAGAGTCACTAGAGAGATAAATATACCTATAGAAAATAACTTTTTCTCAAAGTTTCATATCAAAAGTATATTTTTAGTGAACTGATGTGTTTTAAAACTAATAATCATCACACCCTTTGCTGTATTCAAACAAGACTGAAGCAGTTATAAAAGAAATCTTCAGAGCTTCCTCTTAGCTTAAACAGTGGAGGGTTTTGGTGGAAAGAATGAGAACATGCAGGCCAAATGGAGCCAGTTCTAAAGCAGAATCAAGAATCAATTTATCTTTTAACAGTCCATGGACTCTGTATTTCCTGACCCAACATCCATGCTTGTTTAACCCACAGAACTGACCAGTACACAATCAGACCCTATCGGTGATGGGAAGCCAGCACCTGTGGGAGCCCATGAGCGCCAGCTCAGGATCTAAGGGTCCACATCTCCAGTGCTCTTCTACCTTGTGCTACTATAAAAAAAACTTTTACAAGTTCTTACCAAAAAAGCCTATGTTGATGTGCTGTTCAAGTACAGAGCCGCTTTTCTAAAGTACTACACCCAAATGCAGGCCAACTCATCTATCCATCCATCTCTATGTCTCCACGGCTACCAAGGCTTTAAGCAGCCTCCCTTCAGTCCAGACCCTCTATGATGGTCAAACTTACCAGCGCGACTGTATTAAGAGACTTCTGCAAAGGTGACTGTATCACGGGAGAGCTGGATTCACCAGTGGATTGGCTCTGACGTTCACAGCTCAATGTGCTATTAGGAGGTAGGGTCCAGCTAGAGGTGGTCACTGGGGGCTGCCTTAGAAGGGTGCATCTCTTGCTGGCACTGCTGCCCTGCTCTGCTTCCCAGTCACCAAGAACTAAACAGCTTTGCTTTGCTATAGCCCTTCCCAGTGCTGTTCCTGCCTTGACCAAGTGACCATGGACTGAATCCTTTGAAATAATGCATTAAGGAAACCTCTCTTCATTTAAATTGTGGGTAAGGAGTATATGACTCCAGTGGATCTGGGAATAAGTAAGGAAAAGAGAATTGAACACTTAGGGACTCTTTGAGAGTAAAAGTTTGCACTAACGAAGACCACAGAGCAACAGAGCAATCACCAACACACCCAACAGCAGCATCTGGAAGCTCTTCTGCAGAGGAAGAGGTGGGGTCCTTTCTTGGGGGTGACCAAGGAAGAGCTGCTGTCTTTCAGGATACCTCAGCAGGAGCAAAGGAGAGAACAGATCCCACAGCAAGGATGCCAAAAAGAGTCAGGCAGACAGGTTACAAAGGGGCACCAGACAAGACAGCAGAGCCAAAGACCATCTCCCATCCTATCGGTCTCTTTGAAAGGAAGGAGAAAATCACCAGCACTAAGTGCCAGGAGCCAGCAGCTGCCAACAGCTATCACTAGGGTGGGAAAGCAAGGTCATAAGTGACCTTGAGCTGAGCTCCTCTCAGCTGCCACTCTGACAGTGTCACTCTCTAAACCCAGTGCCTAGCGCACCTGTGTCAAGGTCTGGGCACTTGCCTTGGCTTGCCACCACATCTACCCTCCCTCATTCTATCACCAACAGGAGAGGAGAAAATGAATCAATGACCACCACCTAACATCCATGTTACAATTTCCACAAACCCTGGGCCCTGTGTCCTGGTGGCTCAGGAAGCAAGGTGTGAACTGTCTTTGGAAATGATGAGCCAGTTAAGGGCTGGCAGGTACAGTGTAAAAATGACTCACATTTTAAGTCCTTGTATGTGGACATACGAAGCTTTGTGTGAAATAAAGTACAATCCCTTTGTAAGAAAGACCTATACACTGGTCAACTGTGAAGGTGCCAGACACCCCAAAGAGGGGTAGAGGATCAGCAGGGTGCAGAAACATCATGGAGATGCACCCATGACAAGAGGGCTGGGCCTCACACACTCACTAGATTCGGAGAGCACTCAGTCATCCCACACCATGGAAATCAGGCCACATCACCTCACTAGTCCTGCAGACCATGTTCCAGGCCTGTTTACACATGCATCTCCTTTCTTTAAGACGTCCCACAGCATGCTAGGAGCACCCTTGTGAAACAATAAACTAACTACTAGTATTGTTTTTTAAAATACAATCTATTATTTACTTGTTTTTGTTTTTTTGATACAGGGTCTCACTATGTAGTCCAGGCTGGCGTTGAACTCACAGCAATTCTCCTGCCTCGGCCTCCAGAGTGCCAGGATTACAGGCATATGCCACCATGCCCAACAACTAACTAGTATTATGTCAGGAGTCACTGACTGTAGAAAACAGTTCTGGTTTCTTTAAATCTTACTTTGGAAACACAACCAAAGTATTGATAGGATTATCTCTATGGAAGAGAATGGTTGATTTTTTTTTTATCTTTTCTCTTTTCTGTACTTTACAACTATTCTACAATAAATGTTGGTTTCACAACTGTAATATCTTACCTTAAAGACAGAGCAACGCACATCAGCTGAGCTGGTGTCAAATGCCAGCTCCCCAGTTACTTTCTTCAGGAGGTCAATCAGAATGGTGGGTGGCATCATTTCCCAGTATTTGGATGTTATTTTACAAACACCAAGGATTCCTGTGGAACGGACCATCGGATAAGGATCTTCTAGAAGGCTCTATAAGCAGGAGGGGGAAAGGCTTAAAAATCTTAAATGAGTTCTCTTAATATCACTATTTGCTTTATATATTTGCACTTTGGGAATTTAGAACTTAATAGACATTTAAAGTTATAAAAATACTGGTCATATACCCATTCTCCCTCAGTACCCAAGGAAGATGGCATCCAGGATCAGGGTACCAATCCACAGTTGTTTGAAACCCTACATTAACACAGTGCAGCATCCACACATAAGCTATACATATGCTCTTGTGTAATATCATCCCTGGATCACATATAATACCTAAAACAATGCTATGTAAATAGTTTCTGTATTGTATCATTTAGGGAATATGGACAAGAAAAGTCTGTACATGTCCAGTACAGACACAATTTTTCAAATCTCAAAGTGCAGCGGGCAGAATCCAGATAGAGAACCCGCAGGTAAGGAAAACCACTGTGTGTGGATTCCTGTATTTAAGAGCCACCTTGAACATGGGGTGCTATGTGCCACCTCCATCTATGGGTCTCTCAATGGCAGCCTCAAACATCAGCTCCCATCCCTTGGTGAGATCTTTCAACCTCAGGAAGCATTCTGGCAGATGCTACCTATAGAGACACCTACGTGGAATCCCAAAATGCTGTGGGGCACAGGGTCCACAGTAAAATAACTGTTATAATGCACTAATGCAGGCCAGTACTGTCTGTAGTGAGGAACAATTTAAAAGGAGAAAATGAGGCAGTCTGGTCACATACCCTCCAACAAGCACAGAATACCACCAGGGCAAATTCTCACACACAAACATAGATGCACCAATGTGAATCCCCTCAATTGTATGTAACTACTGATTCCCAGGAAACATAAGAGAGGGCCCAGTAATGTGTTAGAGGCACCATGGAAATGAGTTCTACAATACAAGCTCTGGGAAACTTAGTAGCTAAACTTCCTCCAACAAGCTCAAAAGGAGCAAGTTAGAAAGGAAGCCTAGCATGATGGTGAACTTGTAATTCCAGCATTCAGAGAGGCTGAGGCAAGAGGACCACAAGTTCAAGTCTAGCCTGGGCAACTTAACTTAGCAAGATCCTGTCTCAAAAAAAAAAACAGTAAAAAGGAATGGGGATGTAGTTCAGTTAAAAGACCTTAGGTTCAATCCCAGTGCCAGGAAAACAACAAACAAACAAACAAAAAACAGAAAAAGAAAAAGAGAATGGGAACCTGTAATCTAGGAATATGTGATTCTTAGCTAGATACAAGTTCAAATGAACCCAGCAAATTGGGAACAATGACTTGGGAGTTTGATGACATCAAATGGGATGATTATGTTTAGAAACAAAAAAGAGATTAAAAACAAAAAAAAAAAAATCCAAGAACTTCTAAATGGATTAAGTACTTATCTATTTCCTTCCCCAAATTAAAACTAAGTGAAGTGTTTAGTGATGACACAAATGAAAGGATTGAGGAACTTCTCTAAAACAGAGTTAGGCTCAGAATCACAGGAAGGAGCACAGACAGTGTGACTGTGACACTCCAACAAGGGGTCACTGAAGTGAAGGACCAGAATCAGGGTTGCAGAGACAGGGCACTGGTTCCCGGAGCAACGTTTGCCAACAAGAAGGTTCCTGGAACCTCCCTGCAGACCTGGACTTGGAAAAGACAGAGTGGGGACTGCAAACATCCACAGGGAGCAGCAGGCAGAAGATGCCAAGGAGGGTTCCTTGCTGAGTAACCCAGAGCTGAGGAGTGGCCTTCACACAACAGCAGTGCCAGTCTGGACACAGCAGATGTCCATCAGCAGCTCCATCACATAAGATACGTACATATAGTTCTTCAAACTGCCTCTGAATTTCACTATCCATCTCCATCTCATGGAAGTTAGGATCTCGAACAGGAAATGCCTCAACAAACAACAATGCAGCATTTGACCGAACTTCAGAGTTTCTGGCCTATAAAAATAAAGTGTAGAATAGTTTTGGAATCCCAGAGATAGTAAAGGCTTAAGTCTAGTGTTTCCAAAGTAACACTTCTATTATCTCAACAGATTTAGACGTAAATGAAAGACAATCATAACATTTAAATTGGTTAAACTGGGCTGAGGGGTAACTCAATGGTAGTGTGTGCTCAGTATTTGTGAGGCCCTGGGTTCCAATAGCAATCAATCAGGCAATTTGTTAAGATTGCTAAACTAAGCTAAAACCGGGTTCAGCGCCAACAGATGTTAAAAGATCAGCTTCGTTACTTCAGTGCACACTTCGTGTTATTATGAGATGGCCATCTGTAGAAGAGACTCCCATATTCACCAGAATGACTGGCCTCTGGCCAGTCACTGGCTGGGTGGCCAGGGGATGGGTATGGGGACAGCTCTGCAGCCCAACCAGCCTTGGAGGCACTCAAACACACCTTTTTCTACTTGGCAACTTCAAAACAGCCCTTTACTTGGCATTCAACTGCTCAACTTTTCCAGTTAGACACATCCAAGAAGTGCTTTTAATAAAAAAACCACATGTTGAGAGCCAGACACGGTGGTGCCCACTTGCATTTCCAGGCACTTAGCAGGCCATACCCAGAAGTTAAAGGCCAACTTGGGCAAAACAGTGAGACCCTGTCTCAAAAAAAAAAAAGGAAAAAAAAAAAAAGAAAACATTTCCCTCTATATAATACCACAAAGCACTCAGTTGCCTGTCTTGTTTTTACTGCCTCTTGGACTCTGAATTAGCAATGGTCAATTCAAAGTGTAATTATTATACCCAAATGTGGATACACTACTTTTAATTCTTAATTCTTATTAGTACATGTTAGTAGTACATAAGGATTACATTTATTGTGGAGAATCTGTACATATACATAACACATTCCAACTATCCCTCTTTGGTCAGCATCAGATTCACTGGATATACTGTTTGAAATGTATACCTTTAGTCCTCTCCAAAGAATGGGCTTATATAGTCTATACAGCATCTCTTCCACTCCCTGCCGAACATTCTTTTGATGCTGAAAGTAACTCAGCACCTACAGTTTAAAAAAAAAAAGAAAAAAGAAAAAACACAAAGATGAAAAGACACTATTGTTACTTTTTAAAAATATTATTTGAAAAGAGCAGTAAGAGGGCCTGTTCTCTCCACCCTATGACCACACTCCTTGGTGAGAAGCAGAACAGCACTGGAAGCAGTGAGGCATGAGACTGAAATAAGTATCAGAGGTTTGCTGGTATAGCATAAGGTTGGGTTCTAATTTCTACTATCCAAACCAGGCATGATGACACAACTATTGGGGAGGTTGAGGCAGGAGGATCACCTGAGCTGACCTGGGCAGCATAGCAAGATCCTGTCTCAGAAAACGATAAATAAAAATTTTTAAAAATAAATAATTTCTACTAGCGTACTAATAGCCACATAACCTCAGTAAAACTGACATTTAACCTCTGACCTTCAGGGTACAAAGGAAATGGTTCTTCTAGGTTCCAAAATGCCCACAACACGTGCTGCTGCTGTGACACACACTGGCTCTGGACACAACTTCCTGAAGAACAAGGGTCACCACTGTGACCCTTCACAGGACAAGTTTAATTTAGGTACCAAATTCTTCCAAATTTATGAATAATCAGAAAATACATCATCCCCAGAGGTTCCATTCCTTTCTAGCCAGAATCTTCCCACAACTATACAGACTTACGACTCCATCAACAATCACCTTTGCATTACTTCTGTAATTAACTCCTCTAGAAGTTAAAGTTCATTAGTGAAAATAGAAAACAGAAAACTTTAAGCAAGCTCTTAGCCAACAGCCTACACTTGAAGTAAACTTGTACTATTAGTACCCTAAAAGAACTGTTGGATGAGGATTACTTGTTCACATTGTTAATTCTTTATTTCAGGGTTTGTTTTGTTTTGTTTTTTTGGTACTTGGAATCACACTCACAACCTCACGCTTGCCAGGCAAGCATTGTGCCCTGAAGTATATCCCAGGCCCCTATTTCAGTTTTGTTGATGGTGATAAAAGGCTTTAATCTGCAATTTTCTTCTTGTGCCCATACTATCAAATTTTGGCATCAATGGCATATTCACGTCATAGAAAGATGGTTTAAATGACTTTGTTGAGATATAACTTACATGCCTTAGAACTCACTTTTATTTTTTATTATTTATTTTTGGTCTTTTTGAGACAGGGTCTCACTACACAGTTCAGGCTGGCCTTCAACTCACTTTGTAGGCTGAGCTGACCTTGAACTGGCAGTAATCTTCCTGCCTCAGCCTCCCAAGGAGTACACTACCACACCCGGCTCCCAGAACTCTTATAGCACAGTTCTGACTGTCTCAACAACAGCATACCTTTTCTTTCCTCATTACAATGTTGATGGCAAGAATAAAACTGCCAAACACTAAGATTCTGAGAAAACCCTCTAAATGACAGTGTGCAAATATAATGTAACTTTTAAAGTTCACCAAAATGACATAAAAACACAAAGGATGAGACACAATATTAACGATGTACTACAACTGATGTGACTGTAGATGCACACTCACCTCCCGTACTTTGGAGTGCACTGGAGACCTCCTCGGAAGGTGGATGCCATGGAACATCAAATCCTGGATGCAGTCATTTTCGATAGTCTGAAACACAAACACAACTTGGCACCTGATGCCTGTGTCCCACAGGTGGAAGGGTGGTGGTCCTGCAGCACAGAGTAGGGTCTAACCTTCCTGAAAGCCTGGGCCCATTTTTGCCTGGAGCTTTGTGAAGGTTTCTCCACACCTCCTTTCCTCCTCACATACTGAGAAGAGTGCTTAGCAAAACTAGTGCTAGAGACCAGCTCACAGGGGAGTGTAGGGACTGGTGGTGAGGTGAATGCTCCTCGATGGGAGCTACTCCAAGCCAGGAAAACCTGGACCTGTTCTTCCTGGCTACCAGGAACTAAGAAGAAATCCCCCTCCATGGAGGGTGGAACTCTGAAGTGACTGAAATAAGACCACTTAAGGCTGCCACTGACAAGGGCTTGGGCAAGACAGAATGTGTGAGCTCTGTACAGCCCACTGTACTGAAGGTCCCAAGAGAAGCTAGCCTGTAGGAGCAGCCAAAACTCCACAGTCCTGTGCGCAACACACTGGGTCCTGCAAGTTCCAGGAAAGACACAAGATAGCTTTGCTATCAGCATCACCTCTTCTCAAGTACTGCTGAAGACACTCCTTTCAGCATCACTAACTGTGGAGAGTGTCCTGCTGTGTGATGGGATATGAGACAGGTGACATCACCTGCAAACCTACTGGTGCCACAAGGGCCGAACCCAAACTAATCACCAGAAGATGGACATTCCTAAGCACCACGACACAGATCCATAAAAGAAGCACGGGACAAATGTCTGGAATAAGTGGCTGAGCAGCCAACACCATGGGAGTAACTTTTTGGATCTTGATTCAAAGACTGAGAAAGACACCTTCAGATAGTAAAAGGTTTAAATACAATTTTTTTTGTTTTCTGGTTTTTGATTTTGTTTGAGGCAGGGTCTCACTATGTAGCGCAGGCTGGCCTTGAACTCACATGTATCCTCCTGGCTAAGTCTCCCAAGCGCTGGGATTACAGGCATGTATCACCACACCTAGCCCTAAAAGGTTTAAATATGGTCTGATTATTTCTAAAATACCATAGATTTTCTGATAACTTTTAAAGGTGTTATAACAGCACTGTATAAACATTTTGGAGGTGCACAATAAACTAGGTAGAAATGAAACATCACATCTGGAATTTGCATTGAAAACTTAAGGAGGGAAGGAAGGAAAGGAAATGAGGCTGAGAAGCACACATTGTACATGTCCAGTTACTCTAAGGTACTCATTACAAACTCCTGTTTTCTGAAACACTATTGGAGAAAAGGGGGGACACTCTGAGGACAAATATTCTTCCCAAGAACAGATTTTGTGCAGTAATAAAACACAGTGAATGTGCAGACCGCTGCCGGAGTGGAGACGGCCAGACCCAAGCTTCCCTCCACAAGTCTTAGCATGGGGAAAGAACCAAGGGACTGCAGGGGGGAAGAACCAAGCCTCACTAGGAAGTGATCCTCTCCTAGAAACTAGTACCATGAGTGAGCCACTGACAGAATGTGGACAGAGCAGGGAGAGAACAAGGCCTCATCAAGAAGCAACCCCTAAAAAAGAAAAAAGAAGCAACCCCTGCCTGGAAACTACATCATCTTCACTGTTTTGTTGGGTTGGGTTTTATTCTCTTTTGTTTTGTTTATGTTAAATCTGATGGCATCAGCAGCTATTTGAAAGATAGCAAGACATATTATGGTAGCCATTTTGGATGTACTATTGGCTTGTTTTGAAGTCCTTTATTGCATTCATTGTTTTGTTTTTACTGTTTCTATTCTATTCTGTTCTGTTTGACTTTTACTATGTCCGAGGGTATCTGCAGCTATTTTGAAGACAACTAAAGGCATTATGGTAACTATTGTTGATTTCATAATCTTTTGAAATTCTCTATCTCTTATACTGGTTTATTTTGATTGGTTTTATTTTCCTTGGTTTTATCTTCTTTAAAATAAAAAAAAACAATGAAAAAATGCATAATGACATCCTGGCTTTGCCACTTTGCTCAAGAAATCACACATTCTAAAACTATTTTAAACACTGTCCATTTGAAAATATAATAAATAATTTTTGTTTTCTAGAAGTAGAAGTCACTGGTTAGCCCTCCCAGTGGAAACCAAACTTCATGTGGACAGAAACAAACTATGCTCCACTTATCCTGCCACTACCTGCCACAACCACAGCCTGCTCCCCAGGGAGCAGCATAAGAGTGGAGGTGGCTCTCCAAGGACACTTGTGCACTCAGAGAAAAATTTTACTTTCATATTTGATTACCTTGAATGTTGTCCAACACTTGATTTTGTCCAAATGAGTCTCAGAATGCTTAACTGGAATTCTAAGCTACATTGCCACATCTTCATAACATAATTATTATACTTGCTAAAGGCCAACCAACCATATTCAAAATGAAGATCTCTACATTCTCAAAACAGTGTTACATCAGGCACTGAAGGTGCTGATTGGCACTAGCTACAAAAACAATAGGCTGTGCACACAGCTTTACATTTTCTAGAGTTAACATTAAAAAAACACAGGTAAAATAATAATACATTTTATTATGTGAATAATGCATTTTGTTAATATCTTAATAGTATTTTTGTACAGACATTTTACACATGTATATATTTATATATAAATACATTTTAGTAATTTTTAATATTACATTATATTTAATGTGTTTTGTACATCCAAATTACTATCATTTCAACCTATAACTGATATTGTAGAAAGTACTATAAGAAATATTCTTTGTACAAAGTTTTTGAAATCTGACATATATCTTCCATGTATAGCACATCACAACTCAGAATGGCTATCACCTGAGTACCCAATAATTACACGTGGCTCTACAGACCCAGAGCAACCAAAACTGGGGCAAAAATCCCAAAAGCACTCCAGCTGCACACCCCAGAGAGGGACACCAGACAAGATGCAGGGAGAGTGCAGGGAGAGGGACACCAGGAAAGATGCAGGGAGATAGACTGCCCACATCTATCACACAGAGATTTGTTATTTGGCTTCCTTTTCACAGGTTTTAAGGTTTTAAGTAGATCTCTCTTAACTATTTGCTTAGTAACTAGAATACAATAAACATTTAATAAAATCAAAATACCTCTAATATTTTCCCCGAAGCCTTTTTCCAAGCTCTGAAATAAATTTCTGCAATGTGCACCATCAATGATCTATTAAAAAAATAAAAATGTTAATGCAAGCTTAAAGAATTACACCTTTAGCACATATAGTCTCAGGCACGCTACTGTCCTAGGGAGAGGAGAGGCAAGGCTCTGAACAGCAAGCAAGTTCAGCGCTGCCATTTCCCTGTAGCGGAAAGCAGGAAAAGGACTTGTATGATGAGCGGAAATCAAAGTGACTGGCACTTCCTGTGCCTCAGCACAGGCTTCACCACAACCTTCCCACTTTCAGAGAAACTGAGACATAAGCCCAGACCAAATCTGAAAGTCAAAATTCTAAATATAAGTAAATGATTGGCTTGAACTCACTTGGGACAATTCAAGCTGTAATTCCTCAACCACAGGAAGCCAAAGCATACCAGAGCTCACATTACAAGCACACAAATTTAGAAATAAATTATTAAACCTAGTTAGTCTGCAAATGAGGAAGTAAGAGAAAGCAATGTGAATCCAGTAGGAGCTTTGCAATCAAGAGATCCAGTACTTACAGGGCTGCCTAATACTGGGACACCACCAAAAGCCCGCCTCAAAGGACAGTTGTGGAAACTGACACTTAAAATGCAGACCAGGTGCTCAGCACCAGCACAGGAAAAATGAAAGCTCTTGACTACTGCCTTGCAAGAGGCAGTGTTGGGGCCAGAAGGCTCCATGCTGGCTTCTCCCCATTCTTAACACGCAGCACTCTTTTCAGCAACCACACAACTCCATCCATACTCACCCAAGAGGTGTGGCTTATAGTCTAAATGTTACCAAAATGACACAGGCTTGTAGTGAGGCTAAGATCTAATGGGCCACATAATCTATTTAAACAATTATCACATATAAAAATCTTAATCTAAATGATCACTCTAAAAGATTATTTCCTATAGAAGAAAAACAAAAGCCAGGCATGGTGGTATACATTGGTAATCCCAGCATTCAGGAGGCTAAGGGAGGAGGATCACAAATTTGAAGACAGCCTAGACTACATAGTGAGACCCTGACCCAAAAATTCAGAAAAAGAAAAAAACCACTGCCTAGTGATATAGTGGTATAATAAAAGTTATAATTTTTAAAGTTTTCAACATAATAACTCCTAAAAAGTCAGATCACTCTCTCAAAATCAGATTAAGATAAAACAAACTAAAAAAAAAAGATAAAACTCTAAAAATACTTACTTTTGTAATCCCTGTAACTGGTTTTTAATGGTTCCATGAATCATTTTAATAAAGTTTATATTCCAGTTGAAGAGAGAACTAAGAAATCTTCTTCCCTACAAATAAGAAATAGGATAAAACTGTACCTAAATAGAAGGTTTCCATTAACAAACAAGCCTTTACCTAATATCAAAACTAGCCATTCCTAAACAGGAGGTACACATGGTTCTAACTTGGAATGAGCACTGGCAGTTCCTGTCTACAGAACCTGCTTCTGGGGGGCAGAGGCCTCTACCGCCCATCAAGTGGCTACGCTGGGCATCTCCATCCCTGCAGAAAGTAGATATAGCATAGAGCCAGCAACATTTTATGCTGGCCTTGTAATGGACAGCCAAGTTAAAACCAGAGAATGCTTGAAATCTAGCACTTAGGAAGTGAATTGAACTAACAGTTCATTTTCCTTTAATAAATAAAAAAAAACTGAGCTCATTTTGTTAAGAGGCTGTTTGCCAGACAAAAATTTCCAAATACATAGAGCCTTCGGTTCACAAGTAACATTAATCATATCATGTAATAATTTACATACAGGCTCCTAGACTATATATACAAATCTGAAATATAGTATTTACGCTCTGGAGACTGCATCAACTCCAAATCTTCAGTGACAGCACAATGTGTCCCCACTGCTCTCCAGCATCCACTGCCAGCTCTGTGTCTCAGAGAGATTGACGCCAGTGCAGCAACAGCAACAGCTCCTAGCAAGAACTTGCCAGGAGACTACAGGATGCCCACAGTTTACCCAAAATGACTAGTAAGTGTCCTGATCTAATTAATATCTGACTGGGAAACTGAGTGCAGACACTTTAAACTCAAAAGGAGCACATCAATTTTTTTTATTTTTTGGTGCTAAAGATTGAACCCAGAGACTTCACAATGAGTTACATGTTCAGATCTTTTTCTTTTTTTTTGGAGACATGGCACCCAGCACATCAATTTTTTTATAAAGTGAGGCACGGTGGCACATGTCTGTAACCCTAGCACTCAGGAGACTGAGGCGAAAGGATCAGCACAAGTTCGAGGCCAGCCTGCGCTATAAAGTAAGTTCAAGGCCAGCCTGAACCATATAGTGAAACCCTGCCTCAGAAAAGCCCCCAAAAACTAAAACATAAAAAGGACATTTTAACACACATATGGGATAAACAAGTAAAACTCATCACTGCCTGTGTATAAGCCAACACAATTAGTAACTTCTTTCCTCATAAGCCTGGAGATGCTGGAGGCACAGGCCAGTGTCTGCCATCTTTCCAGTAATGATGGGGACAACAGCAATGAACAACTTGTGCTCCTCACCTGTGGGTGGTCTCAATTGCCTGCCTTATCACAGGGTGCTGTGGAAGAGTCATTGCTGTTTAAGGTTAGGGAAGAAAACTGAGACTCACACAGCCCACCTGTCACCTTCTATTTCACAATAAAATAAACGAGGACCTGTGCAGTGTCTGTCCCAACACTGCTGTGCCACAGAAAGAACATACAGTAAACACACGGCTCTTGGTGGTCATGCTGGCTCTTCCGCAAAGACACTAAGCACAGTACAAACAGTATTAAGGCATAGCTCAGCCAGGTCTGGGTACAGGCACTCACTTACAAATTCCAGCTACTCAGAGGCTGAGGCAGGAGGATGACATTTACTAAAGAAAATGTGCTAGGGATCTATCTCAGTGGTACCCCGTTTCAATTCCCAGTACTTTAAAAAAAAAAAGTAGCTTACAAACATCAAAAAAGACAAATTCATTACCTCTTCTTTCCTGATGTAAGTAACATTTATGAAGCACTCAAGCAGCATATCTTTAATTTTTCTACTCTCCTCTGAGTCATAATCAAAGCAATATAAAGCTTGATGAACTCGCCAGAGCCGACACACATCTGCACCCTAGGAATAACACAGGAAAGAATGTTACACTTAGAACATATGGTTTTTTTTTTTTTAAATGAGTAGTATGGTCTATTTCAAATTATGTATATTTTATATCTAGAATAATTGTAGATGAATCACCAGTGGCAAGTGAAATCTTAAAATCTGCAAATGCTACTTGTAGTTCTAGAAAGCAATTTTTTAAACACAGGAAAAAGCTGTCAGAACTCTGGCTGATAAATACAACCTCTACCATAAGACACTTTTCCTGTTCTCACAGCAGACATCAGGTACATCTGGCTCCTGAGATCCCAAAATGTGACTACTGCAACCAAGGATCCAAATTTTTCCATTTTTGAACATTAAATGAAATAGTTGCATATAGCTAGGGGTTACTGTACTGAACAGCACAGATTTAGATTACTATAAAAACAGTAAAGATGGGCCGGGGATTTAGCTCAGTGGCTTATGCGCCTGCCTGGCAAGTGTGAGGTCGTGAGTTCGATCCCAGGTACCAAAAAAAAAAAAAAAAAAAACAGTGAAGATGGAATCTTAATTTAAAAGCAGAACAATACTGGCAGGGACGATAAATTTTTTTTTTTCAGGAGGGGTACTGGGAATCGAACTCAGGACCTTGAGCTTGCCAGGCATTGTATCACTGAATTATATCCCCAGCAGGTCAATGAATTTTAAAAAGGTAAATCAGTGATGGCATGAAAATAACTCCGACACAAATAGGTTTCTCAGTCCCTCTCTTTGCCAGCAGGGAGAATCAGAGCACTGGTCAATGAGCAGCCAGAAAAGGCTTTTCTATCCCAACAGTGGCTGCTCCTGGGACACTCAGACATGAGTGGCAGGAACATGAGGAGGTACCAGCTTTCTAAGAAGTCACTGGAGTCTTCATGCTCCTCCTTAGGAAGTGAAGGTCCTGAGTGGGAAGGTCAAAAAGAAATACCCTTGATGTACAATGGGTGGTGGAATTATGGATCATTTTTTATTTTCATTTGTCCAGCTTCCTAAGATTAACACATGATTTACTGTTCTGATCAGGGAAACAGTTGTTCTTTTTCTAGATCTCTGAACTATTTGCTGAAGACTAAAGTTCAAGAAATCTTCAAAGGCGCCCTCTATATCCTAGACACAACTTCCTTGGGACTGCACCTGAAGTGACATGATCCCCATCACAGTCATCACTACAACTGAATCCATTTCGACACTCCCTCTACCCCCCTGCCCAGGCCCTGTGCAGAGGCCCTGCCTCTCAGAGGACCCCAAAGCTGTATGGACACCACCATGCCCTGCCTTCTCTCTTTTCCTCCAGCAAACAGAAGTGCTCAGGATCTGAGAAAGGCTGGCCTCCCTGCTCCCCTACTCTGTCTACCTGCTTCAGCTGCTATGAGGTGGAGGGGGAACAGCTGCATTGCCACGGAAAAGTGACAAAGCAGAAGCCCCTGGAAAGAAGCAGGAAGGGAAAGCTAGTTTTCTATCTCAGGGTAGAACTTCCGTAGCCACTCAACCTCTCCACAACTGAGAGTTGATAGCCACCACACCCAGGAAGCTACCCCAGCTACCTCATAGCCAAACAACCTGAACTTTTAAGTAAAGGAAGTAAACACACGGTTTTGGTCTCCAGACTCCTCCTCAGCAGCATCACAAAAGCTGTCTTCCCCATGTCTTCCTTGGCAGGCAGGCCCTTCTCCCACCACCTGACACACAGGGCCTGTATGGAACTCTGCAGCTTCTTCTCAGACTCTGGCAACGCATACAAAATGCCTACAATGGAGCACAGGGTTTTTCAGCAGATTCCATACCACAGAATGCCTTAACTGCACTGCAGAACACCGCAAGCAACCAGCCAAGTTTCTTTTTTTTTATTTAAAGTATATCTCAGTTACCAGCCAAGTTTAATGTACCAAAGATTTATGTACGTTATTTAGAGAATGCAGTGTTTAATAAGATAAACTGACTTACTACCATTATAAAAATAGACAAGAACAGAGAACTTTAGACCTGGGCACCAAAGAAAATATGGGGCTCAAACCCTAACATTCACTGTAACCCCACTGAACGCTAGTCCATCACAATCTTCCCTCAGTGTGTTGGACTCAGGTTTGCCTCAGAGGTGAGAAACAGAAAAAATCATAATGAATATAAAAACTCAGAGTTCAGCTACACAATTGTGCACGCTGGAAGGTGGGAATATGGCTCAGTTGTAGCACTCTTGCCTTGTATGCACAAGAACCTGGGTTCAATCCCCAGCACCACAAGAAAAAAAAATTTCAGTATGCATGGCTGTGATCTCAGCACTGAGGGAGGCTGAGGCAGGACAATCACAAATTCAAGTCCCACCTGGGCAACTTATTGACACTCAATAAATAAATAAATAAAGCTGCAGAGTTTTCATGAACAAAAAAAGCTATGAACAATTAATAGTAATGTACGCACAATTATCTGAATATCACTATATAAACACTGAATTCCCAACTAACTGGGAATGTGGGAGCAACCACATTACCTCTAATTATCTCATCAAACACATGTCTGGAGACTATAAATAAAACTGGTCATAAAATTTACAAAGTATTTGGGAACCATTTTTTATATTGAGTAGGAGTGACTTTTTAGTAAGAAACTGTATTTCAAGAATTCAGGGTAAAATAACCTACTGAAGATATACATAAATCTAAGTAATGCCAAGAATAAAAATTTGTAGAGATGCCAGCATGGTTGTACACACTTATATCTCAGAATTTGGCAGGCTGACGTGGGAGGATCACCAATTCAAACCCAGCCTGTACAATTAGTGAGACCCAGTCTCTCTAAAAAGTATATACTGGGAGTGGTAGTGCACACCTGTAATCCCAACTCTTGGTGGACTGTGAGTTTAAGGTCGGCCTAAACTATGTAATAGACCAAAAAGCAAAGCAAAACAAAACAAGACAAAACAAAATAAAACAAAACAAAAACAAATAAATACACTTTTTTTTTTGGTACCAGGGATTGAACTTACAACCTCGCCTCACCAGAAAGGCGCTTATGCCACTGAGCTAAACCCCAGCCCAATAAACAAAAGTTTTTAAAAAATAAAACTTTTTTTAAAAAAAGTCTGGTGATGAAACTCAACACAAAGACCGTGGGTTCTCTCTCCACTGTCAGAAGAAAAAAAGCTCATTGAGACAATTTGTGCTAAGAGGGCTAAGGGTACTTGGAGAAAATTCTTAAAAATCATTCCTTAAAATGAAATTTCTTTTATATCTATAAAATAAATTCATGTTATAATCACACTTTTCATTAATTCAGACTACTACAACTCTTAACTATCCCTTTTCTCCCCAGTTAAAGCATGATAAATAAAGTCAGGCATGGTGGCACAGCCACCCACAGAATCCCAGCACTCAGGAGGCTGGGCAGCAGAACTGTCATGAGTTCGAGGCCAGTCTGGGCTTCACAGTGAGTCCTGGGAAATCTGGACTACATAGCAAGACTCTGTCTCACAAAAAACAAACAAAAAGAGCACCCAAAACCTGAAAAGTACCATGGGGATCACTAATTACTCCTCATATCATGTATTAAGTATTAAAAAATAAAAAACAATGCCACAAATTCTTGGTTAAACTGACACTATCAGGTATAATACAGACGAGATCGGGTGTGTTCAGGGTGTACAGCCGTAGACTCAGGTATAATACAAACTGGAAAACTGACACTCAGATACTGTCCTTCTGAGCTAGGTGTGGTGGCACATACCTGTAATCCCAGCACTTGGGAGGCTGGGGCAGGAGGATCGTTGCAAGTTTGAGACCAGCCTGGGCTACAAAGTGAGCTCAAGACCAACTGCATAGTGAGACCCTGTCTCAAAAAGGCATAAAACAGAACAAAACAAAACAAAACAAAACACCCAGATTCTGTCCTTCAAGTCAGCTCTTGGTCATTGTTTTAGACATGAAGAACCTGAAAACATGGCAGTCACAGCTCGCAACTGCATGTCCTCCCCACTACAAACACTGAGGTGGAGGTGCAATTCACTGAGTTGTCCACCAGCCCTCACCTGGGCTCCTTTTGTAGCTGAAGTTCCAGAGCCTGAGAGCAGGACTGTGTCTTTCCCTACCTCTATGCCTACCTGCAGCATTGCTAGAATAGCAGGGCCTCCTTTCCAGGCACCCCACTGCTACACATGCACTGACAATAAAGACACTCACCATTCAGGATTACAGCACATTCCAGCAGGGCCTCATAGTTCTCATTTTCATTGATTACAGAGATAGAAGCCAGAATCACAGACGAAATTGCGTGGATTATTTCTATATTTTTTTTCTATAAATGAAACAGCATGTCAGTTAAAATCAACTTAAACCTCAATTTTTAAAAGAAATTGAAATTATTAAACTTCTAAATTCAAGCCACTTCTAGATTATTCTAAAAATAAAGTTGAATAAAGTTCAACTGTGCTAAAAGAACAGTGACAGCACGTACTAGAGTAATAATGGTAAGGTTGCCAGAGATACAGCTCAGCAGCACAGCACCTGCCTGGCAAGCGCAGGGTCCTGAGTTTGATTCCCAGTACCAAAAAAAAAAAAAAAAAAGGTAAGTTTGGCAAGTGCATAAAACTGCAATAAACAGAACATCTAAAATTCTTTGCTTCTAACATCAAAACTTTTCTTCTAAAACTCAATAATATACAATAAACATACACCTGTAATCCCATCACTTGGGAGAATAAAGCAGGAAGATTACTATGAGTTTGAAGCCATCCTGGGCTACATAAGTGAGTTCAAGGACAGCCTGCACTACTTAGTGAGACCTTGCCTCAAAACACCAAAAAAAAAAAAAAAAAAACCACTTTTTTAACACAGAAAAAGCACCTGCCTGGCAAGCTCAAGGTCATGAGTTCAATCCCTGGTACAAC
>PVJX010034392.1:0-18971 GCA_004027295.1 Dolichotis patagonum | reverse complement strand
TACAAATGCCATATGATATGTCATTATGTATATCAAAAGTGTACATATAAAATTAATTTAAATTACATATTTATAATATAAAACATCATAGGTCATGATAATTGACCTCCCCACCTACTCATATCAATCTGCTGATCCATTTCCACATTGAAAATATCTTCTCCCCATGAAAAAAACTAACACCTGAAAATACTAATCACTGTTTGACACAGTGCAGTTGGCATGAAATTTGCTTGTCATTTATATTCTCTAAGTTCTCAACACATATAGTCAGCATCATGAGATTTCTTTTATTTGTTTGTGTATTATTTATTTATTGGTACCAGTAATTGAACTCATGACCTTCTACTTACCAGGTAGACACTGTGCCACTGAGCTGTATTCCTGACCTTGAGATTTCTTTAATGAAAAACAAAACAAGAAAGGATGAAAATAAACTCTATGGGAACTGGATCGCTGGCCTCGTAAAATACATCTGCAATGACAAATATACCTACTTGTAATAAAAAAAAACCTGCCATTAAAATGTTCTTTTCAATTACGTTTCTATCCATCTTTGACCATCTAGGCTTATGTCAAGATTTGTAAACAAAAAGCTTGTCCTAGAAGCCCTGGGAATGAGCAGATAAAGAAGTTTTGTTTTCAGTGAGAAGCTTAGTACTTTAAAAAGCCTATGAGGTACAGAACAGATATGTGCCAAGTTGTGACCTCATACTGCAACCAAATGAACAAGCTTTCTTTTTTCTTTTTTCTTTTTTTTTGGTGCCAGGGATCGAACTCACGACCTTGTGCTTGCCAGCAGGCGCTTATGCCTCTGAGCTAAATCCCCGGCCCAATGAACAAGCTTTCAATGGAACAAGAAAGACCAAAGAATACCTTTCTATAAGATTTGCACACACACACACACACACACACACACACACACACACACACACACACAGCTTATCCATCATAAATTAAGAGGAATGAATGAAATAGCCAGGAAGAATGTACAAGAAAGACTCTAGCATAGACATATTCTTTGGTGCCAATTTCTGTCTCAGTCTCATAGTACTCAGAGTGATCAGAATGAAGATAAATAAGGAGCACAAAGTGTTTCCCTTTTGAAACACCAACACTAATGCTTCCTTAATATAGTGCAAGTGCTTGGGAAGTCTGAAGTTTATTCACAATTAAGTGGACTTCAAAAGGTACAGGTTGTGCTTTGCAGGAAAATTGCATCCTCAGCAGCCAGAAGATCTTGCTGTTGAACTCTCTCAATAGAATGAGCAAGTGCAAAATCACTAGTGCTACACTGCAAAGTGGATATACCTAACAGGACTGTGTGAAATTTGCAACTTCACAGTTATTCAGAGCTTCAACTTATTTAGTGGAAGATTGCTTCATTTGCCCATGCTAGAGGACTTTACTGGGAATAATTGGACTAAAGAGAGGGAAGAGCTACCTCCCTTGAAGCATATCAAAGGGCCATTTTTGGACACATGAAAATGTAGACATGTTTTCCTGTTTTTTGTTCATTAACTCAATTTCATGATGCTGAGTACACAAGTTTTGAGAGGTCAGAAACTATGAAGAGGAAGGAAATTTCACCCCAAATACATTACTTAGAAAGTAGTGCTAATAATTTTATTTATTGCAGAGTTTTTTTTTTTGCGGATTCTTTTTCTCAACAAAATGTCTTACATCTTTCTTCTTTTAACGTAGTATTTTTTCCTTTTCTTAAAATTCTTTCAGAAATACATTATGAAAGACTTTCTTTCATGGAGAGTTTATCTGTTACTTTGTTGTGGATTTATAGATGCTTTTCCTTGGTAGTGTGGATTGAGCTTAGGTAGTGTGCAACGAGGTACATCAGCAGAGGACTCAACCACATACCCTATTTTTACACACAGTCTCTCAAAATACTTCAGACATGATCCCAACTGATGGTCTTGGCTCCTGGCCCTCCCTTCATGCCTGGTTTATTTTGTACATACTTCACAAAAATTTTACACCTGTTATTATGCTTTCCACAAGTTTGAATACTATTTTTTTACCTTGATACTGTATGCCAGATCCTTAGGTGAATCTTGGTAAGCTTTTACATTTGTTAGTCTCAATCCAGTAGAGTTTACACTATGGGGCAAAAATCACTGTGACTGGATGGTAGTGCACTGGAGTACTCTTTTAGAAGTAGTATCTAGGATTTTTCAGTGCTGAACAAAGATTATTATCAAGACAAGCACAAACCATAGCAAAGTTTCAAATTTACTAAAGGGAGGGGGAAAAGCCAGCCTACCCAGGCAAGTGTGCACCAAGCAAATGTAAAAGAAATATATACTCTACAGGATGAGATCTGCTACTTGAGTGAAAACACAGAGCAGGAAGTTTAGTATTGACTGGCCTTTTGTAATTGACCTTCCTAGAACTGGAATCAGGTTCACATCATTCAATCAAAACCTGCTCAACTTCTCAAAGAAAGTCCAAAGACAGGGCTCTGTGAGCTCTTCTGTACATGTACTCTGGGATATTGGAATTAACAACTCATGCCCACTCCCCCAAGGCAGCTTTCAATGAACCACTTTCCTGGTTCAGCATTATTAGTGTGACTTGCTAGGAAGGTATGAAGACTTTTTGAAGACAGGTAATGAAATAGTAGATAGAGAAATGCAGCAGTGTAGCCCATGATTTCTAATTAGCCCTGCTTAAAATAGAAAAATTGAGAAACATACCAAATCACAGGTAGTTGATCAATACATAATTGTATGAGCATGTGTAATGGATGCAGTATAATATATACCAGATGTGTTGGAAAAATATGGTGAAGCTATAATTTTGAACATTATTACATGGAACAATACATTGCCATGAATTCCTCTCATTTGAAACAAAATAATCTCATTGTTTTCACCAGTTTCTGAAGTACTTCTGGAACTCCTGTTCATGAGTAAAACTGTTTTTGTTGTCTTGTTTTGTGAATTGACTCAAAACCTCTACTTTTAATGATCAGTTTAACTTTGGGAAAGAGCCAGAAACAGCATGGATGCATTTATGGAGAATAAGGACTATTGGGACACATCTTAAAGTTTTTACAAACTTCCTTTCTGTTGCATGGCATGGGCAGTGAGATTTACTTATGTATAGAACACAGTACTAAAAGACACTAAAGAAAGCATAGCATAGGTAATACACTGGGCCTGGAGGACCATCCTACTCCAATCCATTTCAATTTTGTAAGCATCACAGGACAATCTTCCTTCTATAGTTCTGAGAGAAGCATAAAATAAAATAACACACACCCTGGAAATTTCTTAATCCTTGAGGTGATAACACAGCCATATCAGATCTCTGGGACTGAACTTCAGTCCTTTTTCCCACTGTAACCTCCTTAATGATTAATAGAAATGTACTGTATCTTGTATATTTAATTTATGTAGGATGAACTCTGGAATATATATGCTTTTTGTGTACTTGTACAAACTCCCATGATGAATGGAATCATTATGTATTGTAATATGTAGTGAAACAAAGAAAATAATTCAATGATTAAATAAATAAGTAAAAATAAGTGAAAGAAAAGATGAATAAATAAATAAATAAAATGGCAAGAGTGATGAGGTAAATATATTCCAGATGAGTGGGGTATTTTTTTCAGGAGACTAGTGAAAGTGCATCTTTCAGTTTAATCATTTCTTCTTAAATCTAAACTGATGTAAGCCAGTAAACATTTAACATATATTTTGCTAAACCTTTTTATATGTGTATGATATATTTACATATATGTAAAGAAGTGACAAACTGTATTTGATCAAGTTTTTGTCAGGGTCTTTTGGGCCCTTCTGTGCAAGGCCTTCCACTTAACCTGACTTCAGCAAGAATCCTAATAAGAACTTTATAGTGCGTGAAGCTTGATAATCCATGACCTGATGTCTGTTCAGGTTCCGCATCCCCTACCTTTGATGCCTAATTATGGGCCTTGTTTTAGAAAGAATACTGCCATAACAGTTAGCTAAGACAGGCCCGGTGTGTAGCTCAGTGGCATAAGTGCCTGCTTGGCAAACGCAAAGTCTTGAGTTCATCCCCAGCAACAAAACAAACAAAAATTTATGAAAAAAACAGTTAGATAAGACTTGCAATATGTTTATTATTCCTTTTAGTAATTTTGTGTTTATAACTTCTGACTTTTGGACTTTTGCATGTCAATCACTCATTGACTCTCTTTTATTTGGTATTGATCTCAAACAGTCTTCTATTAAGAAAGAGTTAAATCCTATTATAATGGATTTCATTGGTTGGGGGATGTTGTTCAGTAGTAGAGCTCTTCCCTTGTATGCATGATATCCTGTGGTTGATTCACAGCACCACAAAAAGAAAAAAAAGCAAAATAATGGACTTTTAAAAATTATTCATATTGACTTCCTTTTATCAATAGATTGGCTATCTATATGTATATATACACACATATAAATATATATGTTGTACAATATCATAGAAATATCTATGTCTGTATTATTTTTTACATATACATTTATGAAAATGTTAGTCATTGTTTTTACATAGTACAGATGATGTTAAATTTACCTCACATTCATACTCTTTGTGTTCTCAAAACATGCACACTCAGCATAATTAGAGTCCCTTAATGTCAACAAAACAGAAAAGGGCTAAGATAAAGCTTGTGAGAAACCTAGATACATTGTCTCACAAAATGCATATGCAATAAGTTAAAAATCTGCTTGTAACCAAATAACCAGCACTAAAAATATTTTCTGTCATGTTTGTGTATATCAGATAGGTAGATAAGCTTAAGTAAAGAGTTCTTAGCAAAAGGCTTGCCCTAGAAGTAGTGGGTCTAGATAGATGAAGTTTTCTTTGCAATATGGAGTGTGATTTTTTTTACAAAAGCCAAGGGTGGGGTGAAGATGAGGCTGTGCCAGTTTATGTTCTGAGACTGCCCCCAAATGGGCAAAGTTTCAGTAGCAAAGTTTAATACTTATTAAAGGTAGAGGAAAAATCCAGTATCTGTAGAGCAATCAAGGTCCAAGCAAATGTAAGAAAAATGTACACTCTATTGGATGAGATCAGTCTACTTGAGAAAAATAGCAGTAATAAGAGGTTCAATATTGACTGTCCTTCAGTATTTTCCCTCCTTGGACTGGTTTCAAGTTCACACCTTCCTCTCATAAATCTGCTCAAGTTCCTACAGAAAGTCCAAGGAGAGGACATAAAAAGCTGTTCTGTGCACATGTCCTGGGATATTGTAATTACTAGGTCATACCCACTTCCTGCAGCCTGTTCACAAGGCAGAACTCTCCTGTTTTATCACTGATAGTGTATATTTCTAGCAAGGCATTAAGACTTTTTGAAAACAGGTTATGAAATAGTAGACAGAGAAACAGAGCTATATGGTCCATGATTTCTAATCAGCCTTGCTTAAAATAGAAAACTTTAGCTGCAGATTTAGCTCAGCTTCACTAGAGCCTACGTGGCAAGCACAAGATTGGGAGTTTGATTCCTGGTACAAAAAAAATTAGGAACATTGGACATTATGAGAAAATTGGTCAACACATAATTGTATGAGCATGTGTACCTGATGAAGTACAATATGTACCAGATGTGATGGAACCATGTTGAAAATATAATTTTGTAGAATTATTACCATGAATGTCACATTGCCATGATTCTCTCTCATTTGAAACTAGTCAATCTCACAATTTTTACCAGTTTCTGATGGACTTTTAGAACTCATTTTCCCTAAGTGAATTTTTTTGCACTATCCTTGTTGTCATGTTGTCTTGACTGAACTCAAGGTATTTACTTTTTATGATCAATTTAACTTTTGGTAAGAGCCACAAAATGCTTTGATCCACCTATGGAGAGTGAGGACTTGTACACAACTTAAACTCTGGAGAAACCTCTGCACTGTTGGGCAAACTGTATCCATTATGTTATAGAACACAGTTCTCAAAGGGTAGTATAGGAAGTACAATGTGCCTGGGGGACCAACCTACTCCACCCTATTTAAATTTGCAAGCATCACAAGACCCGTCCTTCTTCTGTACTTCTGAGAGAAGCATAAAATAAAACAACAATCACACTGAAATTTGTAATCCTTTAGGTCACAGTACAGTTGGGTCAGATCTGTGGGCCTGCCCTTCAGTACCTTTCCTCACTGACACCTCTTTAATAGTTCATAGAAATGTGCTGTATCTCCTGTACTTAACTTAATTAGAGTGAACCCTGAGACATGCATTTTTGTTGAAAGACCCTGAGATGATTCAGCATACTGTCAATCACTAATCTCAGCCTTACCCAAAGAATAAATAAAAGGTACATAGTCTGAGGTACACATCATCTAAAAATCAAAAGCCTGTTTTCTCTGTGTACCATTCTGTGTTTCTTTTTTTATTTTAAGGAGGGTAAAGCAAATCATAATAAAACAGAAAAAAGCAGATCAGAAGAAAACAATGTAAGTAACACAGATTTCAAAGCAAGACAACAGGAGATCTACAGTGGATAACATAATGTCTCTTGTTTTATTATAAATAGTTGTCTATATCTTCACACACAATGAATCCATGAAAAACAAAATAGTACAAAACTGATCAAAATAGAATAATGAAGACATTACAGGTCTTTAAAATGACACAATAGGAAAATCAACAATGGCTGCAATAATGTCTCTTGTTCTCTTCAAAATAGCTGTCCATACCTTCATGTATGTTGAAATCAAACAACACAAAACAGACTAAAACCACTGTGAACAAATAATAGAAGCATCACTGGATTTCACAGCATGATAATACAGAATCACCAATGAATAACATAAAATTCTGTTTTTCTTCAAAATCGCTGATCATTTCATCACACATAATATAATTGATACTTGTAAACTGTTTAGGAAATGTTCTAGGCATGTATAAGCCTCTACACATATACCAATCCTATCTGTGTTAAAGGGGAAAACAAAACAAAACAGACTATTAGAAAAACAAGAACTAAAAAAGACAAATAACATTAGCAAAGAGCCCAAAACAATGTTGAGATAGGCCTTCAAACAAGGTGGTAGGAACAGAGCTAAGGTTTTTATTTTACATAGTGATCTTTAAGAGTTCATCAGATCACCAGACATAAACATGGAAAATTGTTGCAATCTTATGAATGTTAACTGTTTTGTTCCATGAATGTATAAAATTTGTAGCAAATCATCTTAGCTATCCTGTGTATTTATACATCTTAAATAGTTTTTCTTTTCCTTTCATGTTTTTCTCCTTTTCTCAAGATATTATTTCCCCCCTTTGAGCAGATTCGTAGATTTTCACTGTATTTATTGAAAATTTTGTATCTTATGTACTCTTACCATTTCTTACACTAGTGAAGTACTATAATATTTACACATGTGAATTTGAATTATTTCACTTATGAGTGTACTCTCAAGTTGCATCCATTTATTTATAAATATCACAATGTGATAATTCTTTATAGCTGAATATTATTCCACTGCATAAAATTACCACATGTTTTTTATCCATCCCTCAGTTAATGGACACTTTTGTTGTTTCCAAGTTCTGGCTATTACAAATTGTGCTGCTATAAACATGGGTGCACATATATCACTGTGATATGATGTTATCAGTTCTTCTGGGAATATGCCCAGAAGTGTAATATCTGAGTCAAATGGGACTTCCAATCCAAGATTTCTAAGGAACCTCTAGACTAACCTCCACAATGGTTGCACCCGTCTATACTCCCACCAACAATACAGAAGAGTTCCTTTTCCATGCAGCTTCTCCAGCATTTGTTGTTGATAGTTTTCTTGATCCTGCCCATACTTCTGGAGTAAGATGAAATCTCAGTGAGGTTTTTATTTGCATTTCTATAATGACCAATGATGCTGAGCATTTTTTTCATGTATTTATTTTCCATTTGCATATCCTTATCAGAGAACTGTGTATTCATATCAGATGCTCATTTTTGGTTCGGGTCTTTGAATTTCAGGGGTCTGATTTTTAAAATTCTTTATATTTTCTGGAGAGAAGTCTGTGGGACAGTTGACTAAGATTTTTTCAAAATTCATGGGTTTCATTTTTACTCTGTTGGGGATTTCTTTCAAAATGCAAAAACTTTTTAATAAAACAAGATCCCAGTTATTGACTGTGGGGAGTATTTTTTCATGTGGTTTGATTTTTATTCATGAATTCTCTACCTACACCTATGTCTTCAAGATTTCTACATACTTAGTCTTCCAACAGATTTACTGTCTCTGTTTTAATATTTAGATCTTAGATGCATTTTGACTTTAGACAAGTACATAGTGATAGCATGGGTCTAGGTTTAGTTTTTGGCATACGGGCATCCAGTTTTTCCAGCACCATCTATTAAAGAGACTGTCTTTCTTACAGTGAATATATTTGGCCCCTTTATGAAAGATAAGTTTGTTGAGTGTGTTTGTAGTTGTGGTTGTGTCTAGCAATCTATTCCATTGATCTTCAGGTCTGTTTTTATTCTAGTACCATTTTGATTTTATCATGTAGCTTTGTAGTTGAACTTTAAATCAGGGATTGTGATGCCTCCTGCCTTGCCTTTGTTGCCCAGAACTACCTTTGTTATTCTAGATCTTTTATGGTTCCAGATGAATTTTAGAAATAGTTTCACTAGATCTGTGAGGTATGCTATTGCTATTTTTATTGAGATTGCATTAATCTGTATAACAATTTTGGGAGAATGGCCATTTTCACAATATTTATTCTTTTTATACATGAAGAAGAGATATCTTTCCATTTTCTGAGGTCTTCTTCAATTTCTTTATTCAGGGTGTTATAATTTTCCCTGAATAATCTTTTACTTCTTTTGTTAGATTGATTCCTAAGTATTTCATATTTTTGGATGCCAGTTTGAAGGGTGTGGCTTCTCTTATTTCACTTTCAGTGAGTTTATAGTTGGTGTATAGGAATGCTATTGATTTTGAGTGTTGATTTTGTATGCAACTACACTGAATTTAGTTATTATACCTAGGAGTCTTTCAATGGAGTTTCAAGGGTCTTCTATGTAGAGTATAATGTCATCTGCAAGTTCTGACAATTTAACTGCTTCTTTTTTATCCTTATTCCTTTTAATTCTCTCTTGTCTAATTGCTTTGGCTAGTAGTTTCAGCACTATATTGAGTAGGAGCAGTGATAATGGACATCATTGTCTTCTTACTAATTTTAGAGTAAAGGCTTTCAGTTTTTGGCCATTTAATATGATGCTGGCTATTGGTTTGTCATGGATGGTCTTTATCATATTGAGGTAAAGACAATTTATTCCAATTTTCTGTAATGTGCTTACCATGAATGAGTGTTCAACCTTATCGAAAGCTTTTACTGAATCTATAGAAATTATAATGTGGTCCTTATTTTTTGCTCTACTGATATCGTGGATTACATTTATTGATTTGTGTGTGTTGAAGCATCTCTGCATTCCTGGAAAGAACTGCATTTGTTTGTGGTATATCATCTTCTTGATGATTTGCTGCATTTTGTTTGCCAATATTCTATTGAGAATTTTTACATCTATGTTCATTAGGGAGATTGGCCTAAAGTTCTCTTTTTTGGTTGGTTCTTTCTCTGGTTTTGGTATTAGAGTAATACTTGCTTCTGGGAATGAGTTAGAGAAAATTGCTTCCCTTTCCATTTCATTGAAGACTTTGAGGAGTGTTGACCTTAGTTCTTCCTTGAATTTCTTTTAAAATTCTGCAGTTAATTCATCTGGACCTAGGCTTTTCTTTGTTGCTAAATTAATTTCATTAATATAATTTGGGTTATTCAGCAGCTTTATATATTCTTGTTGTAGCTTTGGTAATTCATATGTTTCTAGGTATCTGTCTATTTCTTCTGTGTTATCAAGCCTATGAGAGTAGAGATTTTTGAAATACGTATTCATGCAATTTTGTATTTCCACAGAGTCTATAGTGATTTCACCCTTTTCATTACTTATTACATGAATTTGATTTTTAAAATAAGGTTGGCTAGGGCTTTATAAATTTTATTTATTCTTTCAGAAAGCCAACTCTTTGATTCTTCATAATTTGTATCATTTAGTCTCTATTGCATTAATTTCTGCTCTGATGTTTATAATTTCCTCTCTTCCTTGGCTTGGGGCTTGACTTGCTCTTCTTTTTCTAGATGTTTGAGATGTAGAATCAGGTTGTTCATTTTTGTTAATTCTGGTTTACTGATGTGGGAAATCACTGCAATAAATTTTCCTCTAATGATTGCTTTCCTTGCATCCCTCAAGTTCTGGAAGTTGTATTTGTATTTTCATTTGCTTGTAGATATTGTTTATTTTCTTCTTTAATTTCCTCTGAGATGCATTGATTGCTCAGGAGTTTATTAGTTAATTTCCATGTGTTTGTGGGTTTTTTTTTTCAGTTTCTTTTGTCACTAATTTCTTGTTTCATTTTGCTTTGGTTTGATAACATGAATGAGATTATTGCAGTGCTTTTGCATTTATTTAAGCATGTTCTGTGGGCTAGTATATGGTCTATTTCAGAGCGTGTCTCATGTGCAGCTGAAAAGAATGAATATTCTGATGCTGTTTGGTGGAACACTCTGTATATCTCCACCAAGTCCATTTGTTCACAGATGTGATTCAGTTCTGTTTTTTCTTTGCTGATTTCCAGTCTAGTTGATCTGTCTCTTTGTGTCAGTAGGGTGTTAAGTTCTCTCATTATAACTGTGTTATTGCCTATTTGATTTTTCATTTCTGTTAATATTTGATTTGTATATCTGGTTGATCCCAAATTTGGTGCATATATATTTGAGATTGCTATCTCTTTCTCTTAAAGTTTTCCCCTAATGAGTATGTAGTGACTTTCTTTATCTCTTCTAATCATTCTTGGTTTGAAGTTCACATTATCTGCAGACAGAATAGCTACCCCTGCTTCTTTGGGTTCTTTTTGCATAAAATACTGTTTTCCATCCTTTGACTTTCAGTCTATGAGTTTCCTTTTAGGTTAGATTGGTTTCTAGTATACACCATATGGTTGGATGTTATTTCTTGATCCATTCTACCACCTGTTTCTTTTAATTGGTGAATTGAGGCCATTTACATTCATGGTTATAACTGAAATATATTGGTTTATTTTTGACATGCTATCTTCCTTCTGTTGATTCTTTACCTTTCTACTCTGTTTAATTGTTTGCCTTGCTTAGTGGTTTTTTCCAATTTGTATCTAGAATGTCTTTTAGAATTCTTTGCAGGATGGTTTGGTGGTCATGAAGTTCTTTCGCTGTTCTTTGTCATAGAAATGTCTTTTTTCTCCATCAATTTCAAAGGACAGTTTTTCAAGGTACATCAATCTTGTTTGGAAGTTTTCCTTTAGGATCTGAAATACTTCACTCCACACTCTTCTTGACTTCTTTGTTTGTGTTAAGAAATCTGCTGTGATTCTGTCTGGCTTTCTGTTATATGTATTCTTTATTTTCTGTCTAACAATTTTTAGATTCTGTTCTTATGTTGGATTTCTGGGCTATTGATCCTTATATGCCTGGGTGTAGTTTTATTTTGCCTATGGCTATTTGGAGTTCTATATACTTCACTTATGTGTATGTCAGTTTCCATTCTCACGTTTGGGAAATTTTCAGCTATTCTGTAAATAGCCTCTTGATATCCATTGTGTTGTCAGGCTCTTTTTCATTTATACTTGTCAATCTTATGTTGTTTTTCTTTGCATCCTCTTGCAGCTTTTGAATTGTTATTTCCCAATTCATTGTTGTTTTTAAAAGATCTCTCCTTTCCTATTCACTAGCTGCAATATTGTCTTAGAGGTCTGAAAGTATATTTTCACTTTCATTGAGGTGGTTTTGCCAACTTCTGATGCAATTTTTATTTCTTGGACATCTCTTTGAATCTGTTTCATGTATTCTATTTGTTTCTTAAATTGTTCATTTAAGGTTTCCATCTTTTTACATTGTTCCTCTAATTTTTTAACTATGTCTTCTTTTAGATCTGTTTAGCTTGTATTTCATTACATTTATCATTTCTTCTTTTAACTTGGGAGATTATTTCTGATCTGAGTTCTTTTATAGCTTCCCAGAGTTGTTTCTTTACTTCAGTTGCCTTCATTTCAGGAGTTTGAGGTTTATGGCTCACATTTTCTTCTATGTCCATGTCCCCTAGGCTTGCTTGAGATGGGTTGGAGGTTTGAGATTGAATTTTGCTCTTTCATTTTGTCATTTTCTTCTATTTCTTTAGAGAAGCTGAGGGCAAGGTCTCACTTGTTGCTTGGGTTGTGAATATCCCTATTGCAAGGAGTTTCCCCAGTTGAGTGGAGGTCCTTAGACAGACCTTACCAGGTGACTCCCAACACTTGAGGCCACTGGGCAGACCCCTAGCAGTCTCAGAGTGACATGCCAAAGCTTCCATATGGGATGGAAATTGCTGTGCACACTTTTGGCTAGTGAGGGGGAGCACACGTGGCCTGGGGCTACTCAGAGGTCACTGAGTGGGGCCCAAATAGGCCTCAAGGTACCTCCTGGTGTATCCTCCAGGGCTGTATGACACTGGGCAGGGCCTTACCAGTCTAGGAGTGAGGCACCAAAGCTTTCCTATTGGATACAAATCACTGCATGCACTTTTGGCTCACAAGGTGCAATGCAGGCCTCCGTGAGCCACTCGGGGGTCGCTGAGCAGGCCATGCTGTGTTTCTATTTTTATCTTTTTGGCTCTTTTGGGAGGGTCCTGGGGATCAAACTCACTACCTTGCACTTGCCAGGCAGGTGCTGTGCCACTGAGCGATATCCCTGACACTTCATGCTGTGTTTCTGATTTTCCTCTCATCCCAAACCATTTTTCTGGTACTGCTTGCCCTGAACATATCTTCCTCTTGTCTGCAAAATTTTTTTATTGTGAGGTGTACACTTGCCATCCTTGTATATCCTATACAAAATCCTGGAATCCATCTGTGAGATGCACTGTGCAGTGTTAAGGAGACTTCTAGAATTGAATTGGACAGTGCCAAATGTAGCAGAGGAAATGGCTGTAAAAAGCATGCATTATGTACTTGTACCAACTTCCATGGTAAATGGAGATATTATGTATTTCATGATGTAGTAAAACAAAGAAAATAATTAAATGATTAAATAAGTAAATATAAATTAGTTAATTAATTAAAATGAATAAATACATAAAATCACAAGATGGGACAAGTGTCTTCCAGATGAAGATGATATTTTTTGAAGGGACTAATGAAAGTACATCTTTTAGTTTAATTATTTCTTATTAAATTAAATTGATGTGAGTTGGTAAACATTTAATGTATATTTTGGTCACCCTTTTCACATATATTTACATATATTTCTGATATATTTACATTTATGTAAATATATATGTGATACAGTTACATATATGTAAGTATACATGTGATATATTTACATATATGTAAAGCAGTGACAGTGTCTTTCATCAAGTTTTTGTTAGGGTCTTCTGGGCCCTTTTGGGCAAGGCCTGTCACTTACCTTAACTTTAGCAAGAATCATGATGTTTAGTCAGCAAAACTTCGTATTTCTTCCAAATCTGGCAGCTGTGATTGCTCCTCATTCCCTACCCCTGATGCCACATTATGTGCCTTGCTTAGCAAGAAGAGTTGAAACAATTTAGTAAGTAAGACTTACTCTATTTTTTACATTTCTTCATTAATTTTGTATTTGTATTCACTAACCATTATTCAACATTGAGCACAATTTGCCTTCTACTATATTCTACTCATATTGTAGTGGATTTAAAAAAATTATTTATACTGATTTTTCTTCTCCCCAAAGGATGCATATACATGTGTGTGTGTTTAAAAATCACTGGAATAAGTATATATTATTTTCATACATATGTATTTGAAAAAAATATACTCATTGTTTCTGCATAGTGCAGGTGACACTAAATTTATCACTCATTTATATTCTCTGAGTTCTCAAAACATATACACTTAGCACCATGAGAGTCTTTTAATGGATAAAACAGGAAAGGGCTAAAATAAGCCCTGTGAGAGACCTGGATCCTTGGTGTTATACAACACTTATGCAATACATAGAAACCTGCTCACAATCAAATAATTTATTATTAAAAATACTCTTTTTGTCAAGTTTGTATCTATCACATTGGAAGAGAGGTTTAAGTGAAGAACTGTTTGTAAAAAGATAGGCCTGGAAGCAGTGGGTCTAGATAGTTTAAGAAATTTTGCTTGCACCGTGGATTGAATATTTTACAAAAGCCAGAGGTGGGGTTTTGACAGAGCTGCACCAGTTTTTGGTCTCATACTGCTTTCAAATGGCTGATGTTTCAGCACAGTAAGGAGAAAGACAAAAACAAAACATTCTTTTTGATGCCATTTTGTGCTCCTTACACCCAGAGCACTCCTCTGATTAACCTGGGTAAAGGTAAGTAAGAAGTGTTAAGTGTCAAGTGTCTCCTTACATTGCTTCCACCTCCATGGCATTTATACCTAGTAGAGGTGCTCTGGAAATCGATTTGCAATAATGTACTTGTTCTGGAAGCCATTACCTCAGAAGCCCAAAGCTCCTGGTGTTGTAGCCTGGCAGTTGAATTGGCAGGAGCAGAAGTACTAGGGTTAACAGGGAAAGTGTAAATATGATTATCAGGACTGTGAGGAATTTTCAGCTCCTAGGTAATCAAATCCTTGGCTTACTCAGTGGAAGGTTGTATTTCTTCCCCAAGTCAGAGAACTTTACTGGGAGTAATCAAAACAAACAGTGAGAGGAACTTCTTTTCTCCAAGTATATCAGAGGGCCATTTCTAGGAGTCATGCAAACATGAACAGGTCTTCCTCTTTTTTCTTCACTAACTCACTTTCATGATGCTGAATTCAGAAGTTTTGAGATGTGAGAAGCTATGAAGAGGAAGGAAAATTTCATCACAAATCCACTATGTAGAAATAAGTGCTATGACTTCTATTTAATTTAGGGTTTATTTGTTGAGTTTTGGTGATTTTTTTTTCAAACTGAAGACTTAGTTCTGTTTTTTCTAATGTAGTAGTCTTTCCATTTCTTAAAATCATTTCAGAAACACTTGCAAAGACTTATTTTCTTTCATGGAGAGTTTATGTATCATGTTGTCCTGGTTTTCAAGCTTTTGCTGTTCTTTGGTATGGTGAATTAAGCTCAGGGACGTCAGAGTGAGGTATATCAGCATAGGATCATACTGCTACAGATAACTGAGTTAGATAGAAATATTATAGGCAGTCAGATTGGGCTGGCCCCTTAAAGGAGCCAGTGCAAAAGACCAGATACCTTGCAACTGTGCAGGAGACAGACACCTTCCCCTGTGGGCCAGGCCTCAAGACAAAAGATCAAGCAAATACACCCACATCCTAAGGATTGATATTCTAAGTAGCTCTCTACTACCTTGAGAAAGCCAGAAGTCACCATCCTAACCCCCTACTGGAAGAATCACTGTTCTGTATGCATGCTCACTTGCCATGTGACTGACTTCCTCATTTGTTTCCAATTTAATCAAATTTACCTGAGCAATTAGCCTTATTGATTGACATAATTCTGTCCCACCTTATGCCCACCTTGCAAGTTCCCATGCTTTCCCAATTTGGACCCATCCCACTATTACCAGGTCATGCTTTTACTCTATAAAAGTCCCTAGAAAAGACAGAATCATTGCCAACCCACTCAGGATCCCTTCTGTTGCTCTTTCAAACAGAAGCTTTCTTTCTCTCAATAAATATATTCTGCTCTTATCCTCTCTTGTTCCTAAAATCCATTCTTCAGTTTTAGAGAACACAAACTACTTTTTTCTCTTAATAAATATATTTTGCTCTTAGCCTCCATGGTTCCTAAAATTCATTCTTCAATTTTAGAGAACATGAACTTGTACCAGACATATAGTAGATTGGGAGTTTTGTTCCCTTGTATCACTACCAGACTTCTAATTTCACACATGATCTTTTATTCTTCAGACCTCACCATTACATGTGCTATTGCCTCCTGGTCTTCTCATTTTGCCTGGTTGATGTTCTTTCTTCAGAAAAATCTTACAACTTTTAATATACTTTCTACACAATGAAAATTTATTTGTTTTTCTCCTTGGTGGTAACATATACCAGACTTCTAATTTCACACATGATCTCCCTTTATTCTTCAGACCTCATCATTACATGTGCTATTGCCTCCTGGGCTTCTCATTGTGCCTGATTGATGTTCTTTCCTCAGAAAAATCTTACACATTTTAATATACTTTCTACATGATGAAAATTTATTTGTTTTTCTCATTGGTGGTACCATAGCCCAGATCCTTAGGTGAATCTTGGTAAGATTTTAGGTTTCTTAATCTCAGTCCAGTGGAGTTTACATTAAGTTGCCAATCATTGTTCCTGGACTGTAGAGTGCTAGATTATCTCTTTAGAGGTTGTCTCTAAGTATTTTTTGTCCTGCAGAAAGATTTTTGTAAACACAAGCACAGATGCTAGCAAAGTTTTACACTTACAAAAGATAGGAGGAAAAAGCAGCATTTGCACAACAATAGAGATTTAAAAAATGTAAGAAAAATGTACACTCTACAGGATCAGATCAGTCTTCTTGAGAAAAATAGCAGTAATAAGAAGTTCAGTACTGACATAATTTAGTATTTTTCCTCTTTGTACTAGCATCAGGTTCATGCCTTCCTTTCAAAAACTTAATTTTTCACAGAAAGTCCATGGGGAGGACACTGGGAGCTGTTCTGTGCAGGTGTGCTGCAATATTGGAATTATCAGTTCATGCTCACTTTCCCCAACCAGATTTCCATGCAGTTAGTCATTTTTCCTTCATAGTGCAGATGGCATCAGTCCTCTAGGGGTTTTTTTGTTTGCTTTTCTTATGGAATTGAACTCAGTGTCTTGCTTGCCAGGCATTTGCTGTGCCCCTGAGTTACATCACAACTAATCCCTTAACTTTGATGCCTAATTATGGACCTTGTTTTAGAAAGAATACTTTGGAACAGTTAAGTAAGACTTCCAGTATGTTTCATATTTCTTTTAGTAATTTCAAATTGGTAACTCTTGTGTCTTACAGTTTTGGGTATGAAACACTCACTGACTCTCCTTTATTTAGAAATAAGTTCAATGTGTCTTCTGTTACAAGTGATTTGATCCCTTTTTCAATGGAAATTATTTTTTTAATTTAATTTTACTTTTTTGTCTCTTTGAGGCAGGGTCATGCTATGTAGTTCAGGGTGGCCTTGAACTCACTTTGTAGTCCAGGCTATTCTTGAAGTTGCAAGGATCTTCTTGCCTCAGCTTCTGGAGTGCTAGGATAATACTTGTGTGCTACTACACCTGGTTTTTCAATGGATTTTTAAAAATTATTTATGCTGATTTTTCTTTTCTCAACAGAAGAAGATTATACTCATATACATATGGTATACAATATGTATACATTATTGGTATACAATATTGGTATACAACTGGTATACAATATTATTGGACTATAGATATATTACTTTTAAACACATGTACTTATATGAAAATGCTAGCCATCAGATTGGCCTGCGCTGTTTGGATTGGGAACTTTGCGGAGACTGGCATCTCAGCCTGACTCTTTGGGACTGGTAGGCTCACCATTCACCTGCAGGGAATCTCCCAGAGACCAGCAGCTCGGCCTAAGCTGTTTGGATTAGAAACTTTGTGGAGACCAGCATCTCGGCCTGACTGTTGGGACCGGGAACTTCCTGGAGACCAGCAGATTGGCCTGCACTGTTTGGATTGGGAACTTTACAGAGACCGGCATCTTGATCTGAGTATTTGGGACCCCTAGGCCCGCCCTTCACCTGCAGGGAACTTCCCGAAAACTGGCATCTCAGCCAGGTCTGTTTGGGAACGGGAACTTTGCGGAAACCAGCATCTCGGCCTCACTGTTTGGAACCTGTAGGCTGACCCTCCACCCACAGGGAACCTCCCAGAGACCTGCCTGGGACAAAGGATGGTGGCCCAGGCCACCCGAGATTCCACGGGCTCCAATTTGAACACACCCACCATCTGCCTTACAACTTAGGGAGCCAGGAGCCCACAGAGAGGAGTTAGGACCCTGCAAGGGAGCCAAGAGCCTGTGGGGGATCCACTGCTGCTCCAGGAAATGAGGGTGCAAGTGGTAAATTGCCACACATGCAGAGGAAGCTTTGGAACACCGCTCAAAGTAAGAAAATATAGAAAAATGATAAAAGGAAAGCCAAAAAGGCAGGCTCAAAGCTCCAGCCCTCCCCAAGAAAGATTAGAAGCCATGTACATAGAAGAAAAAAGAAGCCATACACCTGAAATGTCTGAAATGATATCAAATAAAATAAATATGCAACTAAGGAAAGCTATGGAGAAATTCAAATCAGAAATACATGCCCAGGTAAAAGAATTGATAAAAACAATGAAAGAAATAGTGAATGCATCTAGTGAAGACACAGCTAAAAAATTACACGAACAAAGCAAACAGAGAAAATCCCTAAATGAACAATATAAGAAAAAGACAGAATGCATAAAGCAGATTCAAAGAGATATACAGGAAATCAAAAATGCTATTTAAAGCTGCCAAAACCACCTCAATGAAAGTGAAGATAGAATTTCAGACCTCGAAGATAAGATTGCAGCCAGTGAGCAGGAAAGACAAGATCTTTTAAAAAAAACAAAGAATCGAGAAGCAACAGCCTCTCCTGGGATCCGCAGCATGCTGGAACTTGGGGGGCCAAACCAACCAGTAAGCAGCCTGCCGCCCTGGAGAGTGACTGTGGTCTGGGGATCTGCGGCCACCCCAGGGCGGGGAAACCAGAAGCAAGAGTGTCTCCTGAGATCCGCGCCATGCTGGAACTTAGAGGGCCGAGCCAACCAGTAAGCAGCCTGCCGCCCTGGAAAGTGACTGTGGCCTGGGGAGCTGCGGCCACCCCAGGGCAGGGAAACCAGAAGCAAGAGCATCTCCTGAGATCCGCGCCATGCTGGAACTTAGGGGGCCCAGCCAACCAGTAAGCAGCCT
>PVJX010034391.1:0-18972 GCA_004027295.1 Dolichotis patagonum | reverse complement strand
TGTTTGGGTTGTAGGTGGCTGGAGTTCTGTATGCTTCATACTTCTGCATATCATTTCTTTTTTCTATGCTTGGGAAATTTTCTTTAATAATTGCTGTGAATAGCCTTTGTAATTCCTCTGGTTTGATTCCTGCTTCTTCATTCACATACTTTATTCTTAAGTTATAGATCCTCTTGTCATCTTCCAGTCTTTGTATCTTCACTGCCTGCTCCCTCGTTATTTTTAAGAGATCTTCCCTTTCATGACCCCACATTGCAAGCCTGTGTTCAATTTTTGATAGTCTCTCTTTGGTTTCTTTCAAGCAGTTTTGCCAGCTTTCTATGGAGTCTTTAGTTTCCTGATAATCTCTTTGAATCTGTTTCATGAATTCTAGGTTTTTTCTGACTTCTTCATTAAATTTTCTCTCCATTTTTGTTCCTCCATTCTTCTGTCTGTGCCTTCTTGAGAGGTGTCCAGCCCTTCTTTTATTAATCTACTTATCTCTTGTTTAATTTGAATTAATATTTCAGTTTTGGTCCCGCTTACAAGGTCCTGAAGATATCTCTTTATGTCTGCTAACGCTGTGTTTGATGTTGCATTTTTGCTGCCCTCAATCTCTTTGTATTTACCTCTCCTGGATCAATGTTCTCAGGGTTGGGGGCTGGGAGTTGTTTCTTATTTCTCCCTTTCGTCGTGTTTTTGGTTCCTTCCATACAAGTGTACAGTGTAATGCCCAGACCCTTTTCTTGTTGGTTAAGGCTCCTCTAGAGGGCACAGGCTAGGAGCTTTAGCCCTCTTCAATAGGTTATCAGAGATTAGAGTTCACCCACGGGCAGTGTACGCTAGCTCCTCCCTTCTGGGCCAGTCAACCTTTGCAGGCCTTCACTGTGTCGGTGTGCACTGATCTCAGGGAAGTAATATTGTAGTGACTCACTGGCTCCCTGCCAAGGGCATGGCCTAATCCAAGCAGATTCCACCAATCCGCTCGGCGAAGGGAGCAACCAGCTAAAGCCACTTCCTTATGGAGTTAGGGCTGTCCTGCCCAAATCCAACATGTCTTCCAGTCGGTTTCCCCTTTCCCATGGGAGGGTCTTATTCCCATCATTCACCGCGTGTTGATGCCCGTCCCTGAGAACTGCAGGGCTCCCCGACCTCTGACTTCAGCGCGGCTGTGGTGGGAATTCACGGTGCCTCGTGGTGGGTCGAGTGCAGGGCTGGTCCGGGCGAGCTGCATGCAGGGCTGTTCAGCTTTGGGCTCCGGCGGCTCAAGCCAGTCGCTACCGTGCGGATCACTTGTTCAGGTCGGGCAGGAATTCAGGCGGCTCGAGGAGGGCACCTTGCTCGCTGATCTTAGCTTCTCTAATGGTAGTCCCAGGACCTCATATTCGAGCGGTTTTTTGCACTTTAGTTTTTTCCTGGGTTGTAAGAGTCCATCTCTATCTGTTTGGGTCTCTCCAGGGTGTTTTATTCTGGCATTTGAGCTGTCTCTCTCAGAGAGGGTCTCTCTCCTGCTACCTACCAGTCCGCCATCTTGACAAGTTCCAACAAAGTCATTTCAACGGTTATGGGAAGAATAAAAATAGAACCCAAAAAGGCATCTATATAAATTGAATTGTGTCTCCCAAAAAGATATGTTGAAGTCTTAAACCCTGGTACCAAAGAATGTAACCTGATTTGGAAACAGGGTGTTTACAGATGTGATTAAGAAGCAAGGTAAAGTGAGGTAACTGAAGTACCGCAGGCCCTGTCTCCACTGTGAGCACTGTTCCAAGAAGAGAAATGTAGGAACAAACACAGAGAATGCCACATGAAGACATGCACAGAGGGACAACAGCCAAGTGAGGACAGGGGCACAGATGGAATTATGCAACCACAAGCCAGAGAATACCAAGGATTGCTAGTATCTACTGAAGCCAGGAGAGTGGCACAGAGCAGATTCTCTTCATCCTGTAAAAGGAACCAGTTCTGCAATTTTGGACTCTGGCCTTGTGAAATACAAGAGCACGAGATTCTCTTGTTGTAACCTACCCTCTTATCACTTCTCATTTTAGTTTTAATTTCTATTTCTCTGATTACTAATAAAAAGTTCAGTACTCTTTCTTTCCCTATGGCAAGCCTAGGAAACTAATTACTTAGACGTATAATACGTAAGATCTCATCACAGATTAAAAAATGAGAAAACAATAATAAGTAGAAAAAACAGCTCCAAGACTTGTTCTTCTAAGTACAAAAAAAAATGGCAAATTATTAAAGTGCCTTGTTGACAATTTCTTTTTATAGAAGTCTTTCAATAAAAGAAGAAGGCAAAGGGGCTGGCAATATCAAAGTCTGAAAGACTAGAGAGAAAGTGATGTCTGTATTACATTATACCAGCACACACAGAACATTCTCAGTGGCAATGGGAAGGGCTCTGGATAGGACAAAGAAGCCTGAGTATTCCTATCCTAACCATTATTCATTATGTAGGTGATGGTGAACAAAAACCTTTAGCGAACAATTTTCTGTCAATCCACAAAAACAATCCCACTTACACCTGCCAATCTCAGACAACTGTAGTAAAAATAAAAAGGATATTATTAAATGTGAAAAACACTTCAAAACGCTACACAGTATGTATCACCATAAAGGCTGAAGGGAGGGGAGATGAATGGGAAGGGAGAAGAATCAAGATGTATCATGTAGAAGTACAAATTTCCTAATGAACGTGGTCATTATATATTTAAAAATATACCAACAAAATTAATCTTTAAAAATATATGCATCACCATCTTACTCTGTAGTTTGTAATGTTCTAAGGTGACAAGGAATGTTAGTTCCTACAATTAGCCTCAAAAGGGAAACAAGCTGACAAAAATATAGAAGCACATAGAATATGAATAAAAGTATAATAAAATACTCACTCTGACAAAGGAAAGGCATTTACAGAAATCACATTCTAAAAAAGAGATCATTTTCTTAAGAGCTCAAATTTTTAAAGGCATATAAAGAAATAGGAAGGCTGTAAGAGTATACATGAACATAGAGATCATGTTTTCTCAATTGTAAAAAATGTAAGCAATGTCTATTTCATAAGGCTATTTGATAATAAAATCCACTAGTGGATATAAGTTGCCTAATACATTACAATGGATTCTAAAATTATTTAGCTATAAAATTGTTATAAATCCATTCAAAAAGAACTTAAGTTGAAAAATACCAAATATAAAAAATAAGTGTGAGTGTATGTGAGGGTAATGGTGATGCTTGCCATATTTGGTATAAAAGGAGTAAGAAGCTGCACGTGGTGCAGATGGTATTCCTATCATGTGAACAAATGATGGTGCTCCAAAAACTGGTCTTCAGCACAGTGCAAAGCATCTTCATGCATCAAGGGAGCATAAAATTATCATGAATTATACACAAATTATTTTCTAAAAACAATGTCTTTGCTTATCCCAATATATTATTGAAGTTAAGTTACATCTTATAATAACTGAAGGAGAAATTCGTAGGTACCAAACTTGTCACTGGTCAACGTGTAAAGAAATGGGCTTGGGTATACCTTAGAGGTGGACAGTGTGCTCAGAGTACACAAAGCTTTGTGCTTGATCCTAATACACACACACACACACACACACACACGTACCAAATGCCAAGAGGGCAAAGAGAAAGAAGCCACAGAGTGGTCATGATAGAGACAAAAGGCCATTTGTAAAATACTATCCAAGAAACTCTAAAGGTATCATTTTCTCTACCAAATGCAGAGAAAGTGATGTGCTTATCTAACACAGAGAAATATACAAATTCTAGTATTAATTCCACTGAGACATGGCACAGGCAATAGAAAGCTCTGCAGTAAAAGGTAAGACAAGAAAAAAGAAGAAAGCACAGAACTGGGCAAAACACAGAGCAAAGCAAGTGCTGATTAATTTGAGTGGATGTGAGTCCATCACAGAATGGGGCATTTTCTCCAGTTTGGTCCACCAGGACACCCTGGGGGGAAGCGTCCATATTGACTAAAAAAGCAAATATGATCATTCTGAAGTGATCAGGAGAAGAAACACAGTATCTGTACAGGTAGAGGTTTCACTCAGTGCCAGAAAGATCAAAGATGGCAAGAGAAAGGTGATAAAAAGAGAGATTCTCTTTACTCAGAAAAGATGTAGCTTTGTTAACATTTTCTTCTCTTGGCCAACTAATTGTATTAAGGGTTATATTATTCTGACAAATGAATATAACAGCCATGAAAATACTGTTTTATTGGGAGCACAGCTTACCCATGGCACATGCCTGTAATCCTACTACTCAGGAGGCTAAAGCAAGAGGACTGCAGCAAGTTGAAGGCCAGCCTCTACATAGTAGCAAGACCTTGCCTCAAAAAAAGGGTATAGAGAGCATAAATGAAAGAATTTTTTAAAAAATGAAAAAACACAAAACACAGCTTTTGAAAATTTATTCCTATGGCTAGTTTTTCAACATTTTAATTACACAGCATAAAAAAATTCACTAACTTAATCATTCTTAAGTGTAAACTCCCCATTTCTGCCCCCTGCCAGCCCTTGGCAACCACCAGTCTTATTTTCTGTCTCTATGATCTTGTCTCATACAAAATTATCATATAGTAGCATCCTTTTGTGACAGGTATATTTCACCTAGTGTAATGGACTTAATTTTTACCAATGGTACACAGCACATTTCCTTCATTTTTAAAGCCAAATAGTATTTCATGATAGATATACACCATTATTTCACTTCTCTATTCACCTGCCATTGGATGCCTGGGCTGCTTCTACTTTTTTTGGAGGGAGATACTGGGACTGAATCCAGCGCCTTCATACTGAGGTACAATCCCAGTCTTCTGTTGTTGTTGCCAATGTTGAGTTCAAATTTGCAATCCTCCCGCCTCAGCTTCCCAGTGTGTTGAAATTACAGGTATGCACCACCATGCCTGGCTGAATTTAATTCTCTTAAAGCTTCCAGAACTCTTCTTCCTATCACTGGTTATATCATTACTATTTACTTCATTATTTGGGACTATACAAATCAACCATAAATTACATCTTTTGGTTAAATCAATAACTACATGCTTAAAGTATAAACTTCTATAGCTTCATTATGTAAGAAAGTATTATAATAGGGTATTAAGAGGAAAGAAGATCAGCATATAATTGAGAAAGCACCTCAAAAAGGTACCAATAAGCCCAAAAAGGTTGGCATCTTTAGATAAGAATGGAAAGACAACAAAATAACAGTCTGGTCCTGTTTTCAGTGTTTCAAATCCTGCCAGCTCTACCTCTCTTTTCCCAAGCTTCATACATAAGTAATGATACAGTATTTTTACATCCCCCTGAACAATGGAAAAAAATCGTTCTTTGAAACAATCTGTAACACTCAAAAGATTAAGGCAGTTTTTTAGGAAACACATTTTGATTAGCTGCTCCACCTCTCAAGAAACGATTCTAACTACTAGATAGGTACTTAACTTTCTTAGCCTTCTGATCTCTTCAACCCATATAGTTCTCATCAAGATTCAACTAGACAATGCTCATACTATGGTACACTAAGTATTCATAAATAGTTGTGGCTTTTTTCTCCTTTTTCTCCCCTTTTTAATTATAGACACTAAAGGCTGGACCTCGCAGATGCAAAGCACATGCTCTAGCACTAAGCTTCACCCAGCCCCACAAGGCACATGGTAAAACTGGTAATTTTTACTATGAATTGAAATGCACTGTTAAGTTCATTTACTCAATTATTGCTGAGTTCCATGTGCTAGGTATTTCTAGGTGCTTGTATACAGCAATGAATAAAACAGGGAAATTCGCTGCTTCCAGTGAGTGATAAAAACAAAATAAAATAAAAATTATATTCAAAGCAGTAAGAAGTACTATGGAGAAATACAGTAGAGAAGCCGAAAATGAAGAGGGGCCTGGTATGATGGTACATTCCTGTAATCCTAGCACTTGGGAGACACTAGGAGGATTACCTTGAGTTTAAGGCCAAACTCAAGTTTTCACTCGTATTACTACTTATGTATTAAACTAGGGAAAGGACAGGTAGAGCTGGTAGGATTTGAAACACTGGAAAACAGGATCAGGCTACCTTATGTAACTGGGTTACATAGTGAGGCCTTGTCTCAAAAAACCGAAAGTGAAGAGGGTACTGTCCTAGCTAGAGATGGTGACGGCCTGGTCTAGCCACACTAGACAGATGGGGAGAAAGGGAAGGGGTGAGCAGAGTGTAGGAGGTGGGTTGGGTTCCAGACAAGAGAGGACACACGCAACACAATGCTAAAGGAACCAATTCTTCATAAATAAATGAACACAAGCAGGATTCATGGCTGCTGCCTTTTGAGAAATTACTATTAAAAAAGGCAGATTAGAGGCCAAATCACAGATACGCATTCTGCAAACCTTGTACCCTGGCATCCTGGTCGGGGCCTGGGCTAGTTCCTAGTAAGGGAGCTTAATGATGGATCATCTGCAGGCAGAACTTGGCCATCCAGAGGATGTGCAAATTTCTAATTTGCACAAAGGGACCATAAAGGTCACTTGTATCCCCTGGAGGATTTCCTTTTCAGTAGATATTAGCGTATATATATAGTCATCAGTGTGGGGGTAAGAGAGCTGTCAAAAATAACCAGACCAAGTTAAATTAGATTTTATAATGACAGGCAATAAAAACAGGTTATAATGTGAGATGACCCCAGCTTTCATTATTCTTTATGTTGATACTGATTATATTTTTAAAAAATTTTAGTGAGTTAAAATAAGGTCAAGTGATACATACTGGAATTGAACTCTGAAGACCCACATACAAATCCCAATTGTGCTGTTATAAGGCTAGGCATGTAGCTCAGTGGTAGAGCACTTTCCTAACATGTGGGAGGCACTGGCTGGAAACTGTGCTCACAGTTCAATCTAATTTTAGTTTCCTACCTTATCTTGCTACTTAAGACAGAACACTACCATATCTTACCAGACTACTGTGATGAGTTCTACTCAAATGTAATCATTTTTTCTTATTACCCTGTCAAGCAAAAGAGTAAAATAAGCAAATGTAATTACACTGTAAAAAAAAGGTATCCAATGTTTTTATTAAGAAGAATATATCAGAGAAGAATGGCTATCAATCGACTTTAAGAGGCTAATTGCTTGGGAGTCCCATCTATTCCTGCTGCTCCAGCACACTGACCGGGTCAGGATGTGCCACAAGGCCAATGATGACAGGCCTAAAAGCCCAGCAGGTCTGTTGGCTGAGGATTTCTCATAGAGGACCAGTGCCAACCTGATCAAATCCTCTTCTCCTGGAGAAGGATCAAGTCTTAACTTTGTGCCGAGCTTCTGCTCTGGGCAAATGTAAGGCCTGTCCTTGAGCAGGAGGTGCTAACTTTTTAGCCAATTTAGAAGTTATTAAACTGAATTAAATGCCACCACATCCATAACACTTGTCTGAATCAGTCTTGCTAGAAAATTTTTCTGTGAACTCTTAAGTAACTTTGTCATGCTGCTCAGTTGACTGTTACCATGGTTCTTGTTTTCATTCATTATGCCCTTACTAAGCTGTAAGGCACTTGAAAGTTACTACATGTGTGAGATAACTTCTTCCTTGAGGATTCTGTGCGAGAGCCTTGAACATAGTTCTCAAACAAAAAAAGAACTGACCCAAGGTAGTGAAAAATTCTACATGTGCCAGCTATATGGCAGGCAGTGTTCCAGGTGCTAGGGCTGTGTGTATCCGGATTAAGATGTCAAAGATGGCCAGTGTGTATCCGGATTAAGATATCAAAGATGGCCAGAAACAAAGAAAAATGGCTACAGCAGAGACTTGAGAAATGCTAAAAGCTGGTCATCTGGAGAAAATGCAAAGAGCTGGCACAATGAGCAGAATAAAGGTTAGTGCTCAATATTCCTCAAAAGAAGGAAGTCAGCAAATGGATAACGGTACCTGCAGAGCCTAAAAGGATTTTGCGAAAACAAAGAAAAAGTCTTTGAATTCCAAAGCCTCAGCCAAACTTCTGATCTAAAAACATGAAGATTAATTACATGAGGAGGGTTCTGGTGGTCAGCAAACACATACTCTACAAAACAGATTTTTGGGATCAACACAGAGGCAGGATGACAGAGTGGGTAGAAAAACTGGTCCCAAACTGCCCATAGTTAAATCCTGCCTCTAACACTTACTACTCAAATACAGTTGCATAATTTTAGTCAGATTATTTAACTTGTGCCTTGACTTCATATGTAAAATGGGGATAACAACAGGATGTTTCTTAAATCTGTCATGAACATAAAATGAGAATGCATGCAGAGTACCGTGTTTAGGAAAGTCTGTTACACATTAAATGTTACATGTGTAAGATTATCAGTTAATTAACCATTCAAAGTAGGGCAATTATTAGGTGGGGAGGAGCACTGTTAAAAATTTCCTTAAAACTGCAAAAACCTGAGACTATATCAGGCAAACTGACAAATTATGACCATCCTATAAATAAATACTGCAAAACTGCAAGAGCACATTGACCAGAGAAAGCACAATTCTCTGTTTCATCTACTTTTTTTTTTTTTTTAAACAGGGTCTTGCTATGTGTAGTGCAGGCTGGCCTTGAACTCGATAGGAAGACCAGGCTGACCTCAAACTGACCTCAAACTGATAGCTGTGATTACAGGCATGCACCACCACACACCCAGCTTGCTTTGCTTTCTTATACAGAAGCCACATACAGGACCAGGTACAAAATATTAACATCTCAGTCATCTTCTCTATGCCTGTTACTCTAAAAGCCTAACACATTTTTGTCATTCTCCGCCACAACCACGGGAGTGTCACACTCACATTTATTCTTTAGAATATTTCTATTGATGAAATATTAACTTTAAATTTATGAATATCATTATAGAGTCTGGGCTCTGAACGCGCATAAGCTTTTTTTTTTTTTTTGTAATTTGAAAGAATAAAACAAAAGGGGGCAGTACAGGGTAGATCAGAACAGGACAACATAGGCAACACAGTACTTTACATTAAGTCAACTGGACATCAACAGTAGCTAACACCATATCTCTTACTCTGCTATAGTTGAGCATAGTTTCAAATACAACAATATCAAACATAACACAATAGTATAAAGCCATGCATAGAGCGAAAGAATTACAGGGCTTTCTGAACCGAATAACAGAAAATGTTCAATGAACGCGCATAAGTTGAATCCCAGCACACAGAGAAACCTTGGAAGGTGGCTGCCAGGTGGTAAGACCACACCCCATGTCTGAAATCACCCTAGGATGCACGAACTCCAAGCAGTTAGCAAGGGCCAAAATCCAGTCCCGGCCCTGAAGGCCTATGGGTTGAATCTCAGCACACAAGGAAACCTTAGAAATTCGCTCCCAGGCGGTAAGATCACACCCTGTGTCTGAAATCACCCGAGGATACATGGGAGTCCCCAGGGGCTAACAGGCCCAAGCCCAGCCAACTCCAAGTGGCTAACACTTGCCTGAAGTCTGCCCTGGGAGCCAAAAGTGGGCCAGGTGATTCCCAGTGCACAGGGGAAGCTTTGAAACATCGCTCAAAACCCAGAAATACAGGAAAATGACAAAATGAAAGAGCAAAATGCAATCTCAAACTTCCAGTCCAACCCAAGCAAGCACAAGAGACATGGACACAGAAGAAAATATAACCCATACACCTGAAATTCCTGAAGTGATAACAACCGAAGTAAAGAAACAACTCCAGGAAGCTATAAAGGAACTCAAATCAGAAATAGTCTCCCGAGTAAAAGAAGAAATGATAAATGTAATGAAAGAAATGCTAACCACATCTAAAGAAGACATAGTTAAAAAATTAGAGGAACAATACAAAAAGATGGAAACTCTGAATGAACAATGTAAGAAACAAACAATGCATGAAGCAGATTCAAAGAGATATGTGGGAAATCAAAAATTCCATTGAAAGCTGGTAAAACCGCCTCAATGAAAGTGAAGATAGAATTTCAGACCTCGAAGACAAGGTTACAGCTAGTGAACAGGAAAGGAAAGATCTTTTAAAAATAACAAGGAACCAGGAAATAACAATTCAACAACTGCAAGATGATGTAAAGAAGAACAACATAAGACTGACAGGTATAAACGAAAAGGAAGGTGATAACACAAATTATATCAAGAGGCTATTTACTGATGTAATAACTGAAAATTTCCCAAACATAAGAATGGAAACTGACATACAGATCAGTGAAGAATATAGAACTCCAAATAATCATAACCAAAAGAAAATAACACCCAGACATAAAATAATGAACATCCCAGAAATCCAACATAAGAACAGAATATTAAAAGCTGCTGGAGAGAAGAGACAGATCATCTATAAAGAAAAGCCTATCAGAATCACAGCAGACCTCTCAACACAAGCAATGAAGTCAAGAAGAGGATGGACTAAAGTATTTCAGATCCTAAAGGAAAACGACTTCCAACCCAGACTGATGTACCCTGCAAAACTGTCCTTCAAAACGGATAGAGAAATAAGATACTTTCACAACAAACAACAGCTGAAGAACTTCATGACCACCAAATCAACCCTGAAAAGAATACTGAAAGACATTCTAGAGAGACAGGAAAAAAACACTAAGCAAGGCAAACAATTGAACAGAGTGCAAAGGTAAGGAATCAACAGCAGAAAGATAACATGCCAAAAGTAAACCAATATATATCAGTTATAACCATTAATGTAAATGGCCTCAATTCACCAATTACAAGAAACAGACTAGGGCTGGGGATTTAGCTCAGTGGCATAAGTGCCTGCCTTGCAAGTGCACGCTCCTGAGTTCCATCCCCAGTACGGATTAAAAAAAAAAAAAAGAAAGAAAGAAAGAGAAAACAAAAAACAAACGGATTGGCAGAATGAATCAAGAAACAACATCCAACCATATGCTGTATACAGGAAACCCATTTAATCCAAATGGAAACTCATACACTGAAAGTCAAAGGATGGAAAACAATATTCCATGCAACAGGATTCCCAAAAAAGGCAGGGGTAGCTATTCTGTTTGCAGATAATGTGCATTTCAAACCAAGAACGATCCAGAGAGATAAAGAAGGCCACTACATACTAGTTAGGGGAAAACTTCAAGAGGAAGAGATAACAATCTTAAGTATCTATGCACCAAATTTGGGAGCACCCAGATATAAAAACAAATATTAACAGAAATGAAAAATCAAATAAGCAATAACATAATTATAACAAGAGACGTTAACATTGACACAAAGGGACAGATCAACTAGACAGAAAATCAGCAAAGAAATAACAGAACTGAATCACACTTGTGAACAAATGGACTTAGTAATCATATACAGTGTTCCACCCAACAACATCAGAATATACATTCTTCTCAGCAGCACATGGAATGTTCTCTAAAATAGACCACATACTAGCCCACAGAACATGCGTAAGTAAATGCAAAAGAACTGAAATTATCCCATGCATGTTATCAGATCACAGCGCCATGAAACTAGAAAGTAATGACAAAAGAAACTGCAAAAACTCCACAAACACATGGAAATTAAATAATAACACTCCTGAGCAGCCAGTGGGTCACAGAGGAAATTAAAGAAGAAATTAAACAATATTTACAGGCTAATAAAAATACAAATACATCTTAGTAGAACCTGTGGGATGTAATAAAAGCAGTCCTGAGGAAAATTTATTGAGGTGAACTCCCACATCAGGAAAACAAAATGAACACAAATAAACAACCTGATGCTACACCTCAAACATCTAGAAAAAGAAAAGCAGGTCAAGCCAAAAGCCAAAAGAAGGGAGGAAATTGTAAAGGTCAGAGCAGAAATCAATGCAATAGAGACTAAGAAAACAATACAAATAATCAATTAATCAAACAGTTGGTTCTTTGAAAGAATAGATAAAATTGACAGGCCTCTAGTCAACTTTATTTAAAAAAGGAAAGAAAAACCTCAAATTCATGCAATAAGGAATGAAAAGGGCGAAATCACTACAGACCCTGTGGAAATGCAGAAGATCATCAATACTTATTTTGAAAACCTGTACTCTCATAGGCTTGATAACACAGAAGAAATGGACAGATTCCTAGAAACATATTAATTACCAAAGCTGAGTCAAGAAGATGTAAAACTGCTGAATAACCCAATTTCAATTAACGAAATTCAAAATATAATTAAATCCTTACCAGGTCCAGATGGTTTTACTGAGAAATTCTACAAGAAATTCAAAGAAGATTTAATTCCAACACTCCTCAAACTCTTCAATGAAACTGAAAGGGAAACAATTTTCCCTACCTCATTCCTGGAAGCAAACATTACTCTAATACCAAAACCTGAGAAAGACCCAAGTAAAAAAAAGAGAACTACTGGCCAATCTCCCTAACAAACATACATGCAAAAATTCTCAATAAAATGTTGGCAAACAGAATGCAGCAAATCATCAAGAACGTTATACACCATGAACAAGCAGGATTCATCCCAGCAATGCAGGGATGGTTCAACATACGCAAATCAATAAATCTAATCCACCATATCAATAGAACCAAAAATAAGTACTACATGATCATTTCTATAAATGCACAAAAAGCTTTTGATAAGGTCCAACACTTATTCATGATAAGAACCTTACAGAAAATTGGAATAGATGGTCTTTACCTCAATATGATAAAAGCCATTTGTGACAAACCAATAGCCAACATCATATTAAATGGCCAAAAACTGAAAGCCTTTACCCTAAAATCAGGAACAAGACAAGAATGTCTGTTGTCACCACTCCTATTCAATATAGTGCTGGAAATACTAGCCAGAGCAATTAAGAGAGAGAAGTAAAAGGTGTAAGGATAGGAAAAGAAAAAGTTAAATTATCATTTTTTAAAAATTTTATTCTGAAGGAGGTAAAATTAAACACAACAAAACAGAACAAGACATAAGAAGGCATAAATTTCAAAGCTAGACAACCAGGGATCTTTACTATCTGTCATATTGTTACTTGTTTTCTTCCAAATGGCTGTACATATCTTTGCATACGGGGAGCTCATACTAAATAACATAGGCAATCTTTTCACAAGATGTGTAGTTCACTGGCTCCCTCTTGCTGGGGCAGGGGGGCACAAGACAGGGGACAGGATGACATGAGATGTTTGAGTCTCAGCCTGGGCGCTGGCAGGCTCACAGCCACACCCCAGAGAGAGGAGGAGTTCCTTGTTCTCCCGGCACCCCGAGTCAACCACATGGTGCAGGTCCCGATGCGCCTTCGGGCTGGCAAAAGTCTGCCACACTCACAGCCGCCCCCCAGAGAGGGAAGGAGCTCCTTGTTCTCTCGGCTCCCCGAATCAACCGCATGGTGCAGGTCCTGACATGCCAGGGTCTCTCTCCTGCAGGCCACCGAAAGTCTGCCACACTCACCTGCTATTTCTTTATGATGACTTTACCATTACATTTCCAAAGTTCTGAAATAGCCAACAGACCATAGAAAAAATTCTCTTGATGTCCAGTTGACTTAATGTAAAGTACTGTGTTGCCTATGTTGTCCTCTTCTGATCTGCTCTGTACTGCCCCCTTTTGTTTTATTCTCTTTTAAATTAAAAAAAAAAAAAAAGAAAAAATTCTCTTTAGGCTCCTGTTTGAAATCAGCAGTTACAGCAATCTACTGGCCTTGCTTCAGGGCTACTAAATTATCATTGTTTGTAGATGACATGATACTCTACATAGAAGACCCCTAAAACTCCACTGAAAGACTCCTAGGCATAATAAATAAATTCAGTAATGTAGCTGGATACTAAGTCAACAGTCAAAAATCAATAGCATTCCTATACACTAACAACAAAACCACTGAGAGAGAAATGAGAAGCCATACCCTTTACAATAGCATCCAAGAAAATGAACTACTTAGGAATTAATCTAACAAAAGAATTAAAACAGCTATACAGGGAAAATTATAATACCCTGAAAAAAAAAATCAAAGAGGACCTCAGAAAATGGAAAGGCATCCCTTGTTCATGGATAGGAAGACAAACATTGTGAAAATGGCATTTCTCCCAAAATTGTAATACAAATTTAATGCAATCCCAATCAAAATGCCACTAGCATACCTCACAGATGTAGAGAAATCACTCCTAAAATTCATGTGGAACCAGAAGAAACCTAGAATAGCAAAGGCAATTCTGAGCAACAAAGGTGAGGCAGGAGGCATCACAATCCCTGACTTGAAGTTATACTACAAAGCTACTGTAATAAAACCAGCATGGTACTAGAATAAAAACAGATTTGAAGATCAATGGAATAGATTAGAAGATAGAACCACAACCACAAACTCACTCAACCACCTTATCTTTGATAAAGGGGCCAAACACATCCACTGGAAGAAAGACAGTCTCTTCAATAAATGGTGCTGGAAAAATTGGTTTTACATATACTGAAAACTAAAACTAGACCCATGCTTATCACCATGTACTAAACTAAAGTCTAAATGGATCAAAGATCTAAATACTAAAACAGAAACACTAAATTTGTTGGAAGACAAAGTAAGTAGAAATCTTGAAGACATAGGGGTAGGCAGAGAATTCATGAACAAAAATCAAACTGCACGTGAAGTACTTCACAGAATCAACAACTGGGATGGCATCCTATTAAAGAGTTTTTGCATGTCGAAAGAAATCTCCTGTTGGTCTCAAACTCCTGGGTTCAAATGATCCTCTCACCTCAGACTCCTGGCTCTAAATCATGATGAGTTTTTTTTTTGTTTTTTTTTTGAGACAGGGTCTTTATTCAGTTCAGGCTGGTGTTGAACTCACTTTGTAGCCCAGGCTGGTCTCGAACTTGTAATGATTCTCCTGCCTCAGCCTCCTGAGTGCTGGGATTATGGGTGTGTGCCACCACACCTGGCAAAATGTGTTTTTAATTATTCACACCTAGAAACAACTTGGTTATTTATGTTGTATCTTGAAAAAAACTCAACTATTTCTGATTCCTTAGACCTGAATTCAATTCTAGACTGACTATATCTAACAACCTCCCTCAGCACAATAGTGTACATACCAGGGGCTTAGACTTTATGAAACACCCACTACAGAAATTATTACAGTGTTTTGGCCATCACAGCAATGCATAAAAGCCTCTGCAAAGCTCAGATCTCAGAAAAGGGGAAAGCTGGGGAAGAGGAGAAGGAAGAAGGAAAACAAGAGCTTTCCCTATACAAGAATTTTAGCAGCAACCTCATAGGTCACTTTATGAATCTGACTAGTCCTTCTTCTTGCCACTGTCACCATCATAACCTAAGTCAACAGCAACTATATTGGTGTTATCTTGACTGATTCTCCACATTTCCACTCAAACTCTTACTCTCATCTTGAGGGCCATTAACGATCTTTTTAAAGGTCTCTGTGACACAGTCCGTGACTCAAATAAGAAAGCACAGGCTCAGAAGTCACCCCCGCCCCCTTCCAACACATCAATACTGGCTCAGAAAAAGGCAACAGCACTCTGACCCTGCATCCTGGAGCAGGATGACTACGGCAGATCTTTGATTCCCCTGGTTCCTGCCTGATTTCTGAACCAGATTCTTTAAATTTCATGGGTGCTGCAAGGTATTTGACAATCTTCCAAAAAATTCCTTTTCTGCTTAAATTGGATGGAATTGGGGTCTGTAATTTTCATCCAAAATCCTTCCTGGATCAATGCCATGCTTTTATTTTTTTTTTTAATGACCTGTCATTAAGTATATTTAGCCCTCTAAAACAGATATAATTAAAAAGCTAAAATTTTAAATACCATTTACATCATCAACCTCCTGAAAACAGCTTTCAAAATTTATTTATTGCTTGATTAAATCCATCCCTCTGCCTACTTTGCCTGCACCTGGGTAACTAAATATGGCTAAAGAAACTCATGCAATGAAACTGACTGGCCTCACTTTTGACAGTCCACTCAGAATGGGCATTCCCATCCTGTTCCATGGTCTGCTTGCTCTTACTTTCCCTGAGTATGATTTCACACTTTCTCCTCTCCCTCCAGCAGCCAATATATCCCCCCCCATCCTCGCTTTTCACCTGATGGCAACTGTTTTATATTTCACTGAGCAACAGAGGCAATCATCAAGCACATTCCACACATAGCAAAACATATACGCTCCAGTCTTCTGGTGTATACAGCGCATATACTACTCTACTGTCTTCTGTCATCTTGAATTAATTTGAGTATGCTTGTACTTGAGAGCCATCCTTGGTCATGCATTAGCTGTCATTCCCCACTGCTATCCCAGAACTCTGCTCTCTTGCAGCACCACCAACACACCCTCTCTCCTGCAGGGTTACAATCAATATTCAAAAAGGCTACATTATCTTCCACCAAAAGAACGCCTCTTTTAGATATATTCACTCTCCCTTTCATGCTGTTTCTCTGCCCTTCACAACATAACTCCTTTTTGTGGGGGAAGGGGTTGAGACAAGGTCTTGCTATGTAGTCCAGGATGTCCTCAAACTCACTATGTAGGCTAGGCTGGCCTTGAACTCACAATTACTGTCCTGCCTCGGCCTTTCAAGTGCTGGGATTACAGGTAGGCACCACCATACCTGGCTCCCACAGCATAGTTCTTGAAAAGATTTGTCTCTATAGCTCTCTCCAGGTCATCTTTCATTCTCTCTTACATGCACACCAAACTACTTTGTTATCCTTTCTGGTGCATCACTGGTTGTCAATACTAATTATCTTTATACTGATAAACCCCATGGGTAATTTTCAGTCTTCACCTTATGTTACTAACAGTAATGGCCACAGTTGATCATTTCCCCCTTCTTGAAACACTTCTATTTATCTTTCAGGGGAGGGGGATTTTACCAGGGATTGAAGCCAGGGTCTTCACACAGAGCTGTATCTTCAGTCTTCTAAAAACTGTATTCTGAGACACAGTCTCACTAAGACACTAAGTTGCCCAGGAGGGGCTCAAATTTGTGATCCTCCGGCCTCAGCCTCACAGAGTGCTGTGGGACTATAGTTGTATGATACCCTTATTTGTCTTCTAAGACATCATTTTCTCCTGTTTATTAACCAATCCTCCAATGAAGGGTTCAACTCTTAACCCACCACAACCATTGTTAAATTCCTATCATCTTGTCTTGAAATCCTGTATCATTATTGTTTTGAGGTGTTTTGTTGTTCTTGTTTGATTGTTTTGATTGTTTTGTTTTGTCTGGTTTTTTCCCCTTTTAAAAAAAATGCTGGAATATTGCTGAGATTAGATCTCAGAGATGTCCTCTCCTCTATGCATTCTAAAGCCTCTTATGGCTTTACAGGCCAACTGTACTGGCAACTCCCAATTTTTACAATTTCATAGTAGACTTCTTCCCCGGGAAATTCACTTCCACCTTCCAACTTCTTACTGGACATTTCCCTCTGATGTGCAATTGGCACACCAAATTTAACATATCCAAACTGAATTCCAACTACTTCTCCTAAACACTCATTCACAGTCTTCCTCATCTCAGCTTAGGGCTGTTCCATTCTTCCAGTTCCTCATGTAGAGTTCATCCCAAACACGGAGATGTTTTTAAAAGATGTCAGATTCAAGGGCTCTGGGAAGATGGTGGAACAATAAGCAGCAAAGTGAAAAGCCTCTCTGAGAGAAACAGACCAGATGCTGGAATATAGCATTCTGGAGAAGACCAGAAGCAAAGAAATGGCTCCTCTCAACCCAGGAAGAAACTAAAGTGGAAAAAAAAAAAAAAAAAAGGAAAGAAAAGAAAAACTTACACAGGAGGCGGTAGCCAAACGCACTCTCACTGGAGCCAATTCATTGTGTACAAAACACCACTGGAATCTGGAGACACAGGGTCACAGTGAAGTTGGGAGGATGGCAAGCCCAAAGGCCTCGGTGGGGGAAGACACAATCACAGAGGGGAGCAGCAGACCAGAGAACTGCATAGGCTCACGGTAAGTGTGGGTGACTCAGTCCTCCTGCAGGAGTGGGTGATTGGCTGGGCGACATTTTGGAGTGGGGCAAGATTAGCCTGGAACCAGAACTGCAGCCGGTTTCATTCAGCCACTCCTAGCACAGAGCAGATTGGTAAAAATTGCTTGGACTGAGTTAGGCCCCTGTGCGTAATCCAATAGCCAAGGCTGAAGTTTCCCTAAAGCGATCTCTAACCCTCCCCGACTGCGTGGCACACGACTGCCCTGCACACACTAACGTGGTGAAGACTCCCAGTAATTAACCAGCTCAGAAGGGTGGGGCCAGGCTACCCCATCCCTGCTTATATTCCAGGAGTCACCAGCAGATTGGGAAAGCAGCAATCCCTAGCCAACACACTTCAGAGTAATTATAACCAATACAGGAAGTGCCGGGGACCCCACTACCCACTTGTCTGGAAGAAACCAGGAATGACAAGAGGAAGAAACAAAAGGCAGTCTCTAGCCTCCAACCCAAGCGGTACTATCCCAGGAGAGCTAAACACAGAAGAAATTGGAGTTGCATACCTGCAGTTTCTGAACCAACAGCATCTGACATAAAGAAAGAACTTCATGAAACTATAAAAGAACTTAAAACAGAAATATTAATACAAGTAAAGGAAGATATAAGAAAAACAATAAAATAAATGCTAAGCACCTGTTATGGTTTATGTCAGTGGCCCCCAAGCCTCATGCATTTGCATTATGCATTTGTGACTGGTTCATTGCCACGCACTTGGATTAGTGCTATCAGTGCTACACCCAACTAGGGGTGGAGCCAGGATGTGATGTAATGGCAGGAAGAAGGCATGTCTCTCTCTTGCCGGTTTCCACTTGCTGTTTGCAGCCGCCATGAACTGCGGCCCCGCCATGCCAACCTGCCTTGGAGCCAACTGAGTATGGACTGAAACCTCCAAAAACTGTAAGAAATAAACCTTTTGTGGCCCTGAAGCAAGGCCAGCAGATCGCTGTAGCTGCTGGTTTCAAACAGGAGACTAGGGGCTGGGGATTTAGCTCAGTGGCTTAAGCGCCTGCCTGGCAAGCGCGAGGTCATGAGTTTGATCCTCGG